>VYXH01002544.1:354944-405104 GCA_013397275.1 Burhinus bistriatus | reverse complement strand
AAAAAAAAAAAAAAAGTCCTTTGAAAGGTGTATTCAGAGCAGTTTAATAAATAAAAGAAGGTTGGGAAAAAGAAGAAAAATCATCAGTGCAAGTTTTGGCTTTCCTCCGCTGTTCATTTTATAGTATAAATTTAAATAAATGAGTGAAGCAGGTTGGTGGAATCACTCTTTCATTCTCAAATTCATTCTCTAAAAAGTCCTGCTTGTGAATTCATCTTTCTACAATGACTCATGTCTTGCCATCTACCCTCCAAATTGCCCTCCAGATTGCCACTTTGAAGTTTATAAGCACATCCATCAGGCTCTGCAAACCCCCTGAGTTTCTTTGAAAAAGTATATGTATTCCTGATTGATGAAAACTCTTCATGGAAACTCCAGTGCAATAAACCTCAACACAGCTAAGCACCTGGGTGCCATCTAGCTCAGATGACTTTCTGGCCAGGCATCCCAAACATTATACTGTTCCCTTCCCACTGCCCATACAGAGAAGATCTTGGAGTTTGCATCAAGCTTTTGTCTTCCATAGAGGAGACATCGCTCCTGGAGAGTCCCTGGAGGTCTCAGTCCTGCGTTAGCCAGCAGTTGTTTCTCTGGGTATGAGGGCAGCTTTTGACCATACTGGGGTTAATTGTCATTTGCCATGTTCTTTTTTCCATTTGGATTCATGGATATTTGGCAAGCTGGGAGACTTCTCCAGTTGCCTGCTGGGTATTTTACACCATCGATCTCCGGGGTATGGCAAGGAAGTTACTACATTTCTTTCCAGTGCATTTTGGTTATCAAGGCCTGATAGACATTCAGACTGCATGTCCGGGTATGAGTTTCAACACTCTTCTTCCAGAAGCTGTCAGCATGTTTCATTACATTGCAGTAACTCTTCTTTGGGTCTGATTCTTTCTTCAACTGATTTGGGTTAAGATTCATGGACTTCAGCAGATATTATTAAGATCCTGTTAGCAATAGAGAAAACAAAGAGGGAATTGTAGACAGAGGAATATATTGAAAGATGAGGAGTGGTGAAAGAATCACAGAGAAGTGGAGAAAAATAGACAAGCCCAGAGGAACAGAGACAGGAACTGAAAAGGAAAGAGAAAAAAAGAAAAAAATAATTGGAATGTGAATAAGGATGAAAGAAGAGAGGAGAAAGGGAAGGAGAAGGAAAGGGGAAGGGAGAAAAAAAGGCACAGAAACATGCATAAAGAAAAAATCACGCTGGTCTTAACTAATGCTTCACCAGATGGAAACGATATCAACAATAATAGAACATCTGAGCTCCAGAACAATAGGTGAAATAACTCAAGCACCACTTTCAGATTAAAAAATAGTGAAGGGAGTTTGATTTCTTTCCCAGTTTTTCTTTTCCTTCTATATATATAGAAAATAACCTCATCCACTTACTCACGTTCTGTGGCTCATCTCCACAAAAATATAAATAAAAGAATGAAACCAGCCTTCAGTGCAGACAGAAAATAAATCAGAGGCCTCAGTGCTTTCTCATTGTTGCAGCTGGGTCCTGTCTTCACATTTATTTTTAAATTTTCCCTCTCTCCTTGCACTCTAGAGACCATATCCCATAAAATGTCAAGTTATCAAGTTAACTGTGAATAATTCATGAGATAATTATAAAACATTTACACCAGAACATTATTATCCTGCAACTAAAAAACCCCCAAATACTTAATGTCCTTGAACACTGATGGCAAACCTCTTGTGACTGCCATGTTCTTTATCATTAAAATTAAATGGAATTAATCTTCAATACTGCTTTTGTGCCTACTAGCACAGAATCACAGAGAAAACACCCTCACATAATATGGAAACCCAAAAATACATACACATATATATATATAAGCGCGTGTGTTTATATGCAAACACATATATATGGGATTCTGACACACGCCCACAGAGGAGATTCAGTTTCAGTCTTTCTCCCCCAAACAGACTCTGAGGCATAAGAGACATAAGCTTTTATGCTCAGGGGATGGATTCGGTGCATGCCGATGCCTTGTGATGATCCATAGGCTCAGGCACACGCGCACACAGCTATCGACCTAGACTGAAGCGACAGAGCTGCGCATGCAGTGAGGGGCTGCTGTGACTCATGGAGACAGGCTGCCTCTCACCAGTGCAAACAGAAGCACACGTGGAGAAGACACACACAGACCTGCAGCCCTCTGCACCGTACACTGAGGGACTGTGGTAGGATACAAGGTTTTCCTCCTCGTACCCTTCCACTGGGAAGGGTACGTTTTCTCCCTTCATCTGGAAGGGATCTTTGGTCCGATTCTGTTCCCAAAGTAAGCCTAGAGCTTACTTTGAAATGAATATAATAATAAATTTCACTTTTACAGTGGTGTCCCCAAGATCAGGATTTAGCCTCATATAAGCATCCAAAATTAAGCCTGCCATGTGTGGCTGTAAAGGCTCCTACGAAAGCATCACTGACAATGCAAATCTCTAAGTGCAACAAGCACGACTGGCCACTAGGGCTTCTGCAGCCTGGATAACAGCTCCTCTGTCACCTTAGACCTGGACATGAGGCCAGAGGAGTGTCTGAGAAAATTCTCAAGGCCATGCCTTCTCTATGTTCTGTTGCCACAACATTCCTGAGGCCTTTAACAGGCATATACAGACAAACCTCAAAAAGGTTCTTGCTTAGCTTACAAAAACTGCCAGCCTGTTGCTACAGAGACCCAGATTTTTCAACAATTGCTTTTCCTCTCCCTCAGGAACACAGGAAAATGGAGCACCACTGAAACAAAAACCAACTAGACAATTGTTTTTCTAAACATGGGCTGCCACGGTCCCAGGAAACAGAGAGCCAGCAAACCTTGGGCTGGCACAGCTGACGTCTAGCTAGAATCCCTGGGGTAACCCAGGGCAGAAGAAGAGACTCTCTCTGGGCAAACGCAGGAAAGAACAACTCTTTCTTGTTCCCCTTTGCCCCTCGCTCCCTCTTTGAATGCCTGTCGGTCCACATAGAAAATTATCTGTGCTTTCTCACAAGCACATTTGCACCCCAACCGATATGCTTAATGTTTTTCCGCACAGAAGAGGAGGCCAAGGGCTCCTCTTCCTCCCAGCAGCTATTAAGAGTCCACATTGGGCAACGCAACAGCTACATCTGCCGTACAGCCCGGAGCAGCCATCCCGCCCTGCGAGGGCTGGGAGCACATTGCACATCCTGAACGGCTGAACACGTCCCAGGAGATTTGGCACTAAGCTGATGATAAACAAAACTACCCAGGGCCTGAGGCATTACAGTTTGATTAACCACACGCACCTTTGTAGAAGGATTAGGAAGACTCTATCATCGTGATATTTGAATCCTAATTGAAAAACCAGTCCCTCCAACACAGACCGTGCTGGTCTGGGATCTGAGAGGGGAGATGTGTGTGTCTGTGTGCATCTGCTTTGGGGCAACAAGGGGGTTCGCAGCTCCAAAGAACCATGTTTACCTCCCATTGCACATCAGCCCAGCAAACATCATGGGATTGTAAAAGACCGATGGACACAGTGAATTTCAATCATCTGTGCAGAACCCATTTAGAAATCTGTCTGCTGTGTGCAAGTGTCAACGAACACTCGTGAAATTTCATCTCTGCATCAATCTGCAAAATAGGAAAAATGCTTTGTGAACACCAATGTAGTCCTGGGTATACAGCTGCCACCAGTTACCCTTTGGGGTGATTCTTGTAATTTGCTACATTTCTTTCAGCAAGATTTCATTTATTATGATGACGATCATCAATACATGAGCTGAGTATGAATCCCTAAGAAGGTCTATTATCCCTAACCCTGAAACCCAAAGGAGTCTTGTTTCAGATATTCTTCTCTGGGTACCTCACTCAGTTACACCACAAGGCAATCTTATGCCTCAAACCAGGACAACTGTCCATGAAGGGAAGCAGTCCCAATACCTAACTTTGAGCCCATCAGTGGCTCACTAAGTGCTCAAGAGTCCCATTCCTCAGCATTCGATCCCAGCGCTGATGTTACGGTGCAGTACCGGCACTAGGAAAGCAACAAGACTGTCTATGAACAATTACTACTACTATGTGATCCTGCAGCTAAAGACCGCAAATCATGGTGCCAGACGTTGTTCATGTCCCCCTCAAATATGTAGCTACAGCAGAGCCTCCTCCTCAAAGGAATTACTGCCTCAGAGAAAAGTTAATGTCAGCAGGTAAAGATAGACGAGGACCATGAGATAATGAGACAATCTTGACTAGTCTTGTAGAGTCTGAATGTACCAACAGCTTAACCAGTGTTAACCAGCTAATTGCAGATGCTAAAGAGGTAACACCCTGTCAGCTGATTCTTCATAACCACCTGGGCACGTCACCCACATGTGATTGCAAAACAGAGCTCTAACATGAGGGCAATGGCAGTACAAGGGGATGTGTTTTAGCTCACGCTCTTGCTCATGTTCTTCTTGAATTCCTCTTCCTAACAGTTGAGATCATTTGAGTACGAAAGTTTCCCAGTGAAAAGAGCTGAAGACTGCAGCATTTATTTCTCTCTGTAAGGACAAAGGGAGGATCAAGTCCAAGCTGTTTCTTCTCAAATCATGGATCAATTAAGCAACTCTCATGATGTCACTATCCCTGGCATCGGGACCTAATTCAAAATTACCTCAAGTCTAAAAGATTGATTTTCACCATCAGCATTTAATGTGTGCTGTATCTTTCTTTTCCCAGCAGAGGAAAAAAAAAAAAAAAAAGAAAGAGAGAGAGAGAGGAAGAAGGAGATGGTTTAGATTCAACTGCAATTTAGCATTCATTTGCATTTTAAAATTAGTTAAGCTATGGACCGTTGCAAAGCAATGACAGAGAATTTTTGTAATAATTAGTCTGCTGGGAGTGTAGAAATGGCTATACAGGCAGGTTGCACTGAAAGAGGAAGCAATACCCAAATGCTCAAACTGGGATTTTCGCAGGCAAATTTACTCCCCCTCATATGGGGCCGGATCCAGCTCACCACAGACAGCTACAGTTCAGACAACTTCATCTGCACCAGACGCCGACTACAGTCAGTGGAGAGAAAGGGATATTTCAAGACTATGATTCATCTTATACTCAAGTGAAAATCTAAATCAGGCCAGACGATTAGATGCCTGAAGTGAGGTGAGATTCATCTCACCACTGTTGTTTTCAGTATAATCTTAAATTCTACAGTCTCTTTGTATGCATCAGTCTCTCCTCAGTGGGCTCCACACATCTTTCCCCCTCTCGCTCCCTTCTACGGTTCCTACCATGATACTCCTGGTGCCTGTAATGAGATGTATCCCTCTCCTACCTCCAGTGGAAAGCCCTCATTGCTTCAGATCTGACAGTAAGTGCTCAGGGAAGGAGGAAGTGGGGGTGGGAATCAACTAAAGGGCCCCCATTTTTGCCACAGGGACCTACTTTCCCTTACCTTGTATAGGGGGATACAACGCACTTCACCGTACAGTGTAAGCTGCTGCATATTCAGTGATCTGACTTGAACTCACCAATTTTGCAATGCATCTCATGTTTGTTGTTTGAGGTGGGTGAATATTATAATGTCTCCTTCTGTGGATGGCAGAACATGCCAGCACTATTGCTCGCTTTGCTCAGTAATGGGAAGAGACCACTCGTGACGAAGCACTACTTTAGAAACACGGCATCTTGAAAGCAACTGTCCATCACCCATTAGATGATCTCTGTCTCGCATCATTTTGTATTTGTTGTCCTTTGCTTGCCCTGCTCCAAAAGCTGGCATCTCTTTCTCAATGTGACTGCTACTGTTTGCTTAAGTTTTCCCTCTGGGTGAACTGAAGCACAAGGAACATTCAGTAAATTTCCTGAAGTCCAAATCCTTCACCCGATCTGAAACATCAGCCCTCAGTACATTTGTGTTTATCCAGCTTCATCACCGCTTTGTCCAAAAATGTGCATACATTCTCTTCCAAAGCAGCAACAGTCAGTCCCAGCAACTCACCTTCAGGAATCAGCCAATACAATGTATCTGGCATGGTGATGCAATATTCTCAGTAAGGACACAAAATGAAACGATAAGGAGAGTGGAAGCTTGCTCTGACCCCTACATCGGGTAAAATATTTCTGATATTTCATTACAAATAGCATTTGCATGTGTCCATACTCATCAAACGTAATGAAAACTGAAGCCAAAATCACCAAATGTGTAAAACCCAATGCTTGAAGTTATACATCACTGATGATGTTCCCATTAACCCCAATGAGATCAACAATTAAAAGAACATATGCACTCAACTGTTGTCTGAACCTGTGTTACAGCAAATTGCATGCACTACCCAGGGTAATTATAAAGGAACAACAGGCTTAGTGCTGTGCCGTGGAATGGTTTGCTACCTCTCAAGCATGGTATGGGATTACAGAGCATCAACATTTTATGGACACTTAATCCATAAGGGTGTGTCATGTGGGCCTACAAGAATCAGCCATTTTTTAAAAGTTTTACTTCTTTGTCTGCTTCCAAAGAGGTGCCTCTGATTTGAAAATCATTCTACCTGCTTCAAATGCATTAACTCTATGACCACAAAATAGAGACCTCATTATTCTGACAACAAAGTGAGTGCAACTGGATTTCCCTGAAGGAACCCGAACCTTTACAGTTTTATTACCATGTCACTCTGAGTTTTCATAGGTATTAATCACAAAAGTACATTTTGTTTCAGCATGGACTTGATCTAAACTATCTCTTTTGAGGACAGAAGGACAAGAAGAATATGAAAGTTAAAATAAAGAAATGGCTCTACTTACATTATGGATGCCAAGACCAAAATGTGCACTCTTCCACATTTGTTAGTCGCTTGTGCAACTTTTGGGACTGGGATTTCTGGAGTGTGTTTATTCCTTCAAAGTTTCTGATATGCTGTTACCAGTTTGCCTCAGCACATCAGTGGGTCTCAGCCATGACAACTAGCACTGCCTAAGAAAGTTCCAGTTTCTTGCTTGCTCACCTGCCATTTTGCCACCAGTCACAGGTCCAAATTGAGGTGCAAGCAGGCACTTCCTAGGATTCTCTGTGCATTACCCTCAGCATATCCTTGCTTTCTTCCTCTGGCAGAGAATACTTGTGCAGTTTGTGCTTTACAGCTGTGGTGTAGGCTCTGGAAAGGTTTTTTAGCTTGTAGTGTACGGGGCACATGCAGCAAACCTTCTGTCAATGGCTGCTGAACTCTGGATAGGATTCTCCTTGGCTGAGCTTAGGCAGCTGACCTGCAAGGTGTCTTGGTTTCTATTGCAGTCACTGGAGAGAGAAACACCTCCCAGAGATCATTTGTCTCATCCTAAGATGATTGTCCAAGAGAAATGGGATCAGTTTCTGAAAGTGTCATTCTTTTCCTACTAACTGCAGAGCGAATGTACATGCTTGTTTAGACTAGAAGCCAACTTTTAGACGGTTGCATTTAGACTAGATGGAATACACTCAAAGCACAAATCAGTTTTGTATGTTCACCTACGTACGTAATAGGAGATCCATTCTAGTTCTTTGAGTCTTTTCACGAAAGCTTCACCTTGTAGAGAGCACTATTTTCAGACAGAACCAAGCTGATCCAGATTTGGACTCGGGAACTCTCAGAAACCATCCACAGCTCTAATAACGTACGCTCCCAGTTAGTCCTGTGATTACAATAGTGTCTTCCCTGTGAGACAGCCGGTTGTGTAGAGACAGCAGTGAAAAGGGACAGAAAGGAGGGAGAAAAGGAGTTTCACTGCATACCAATTCCTTGGTGAGGACAGGTCTGTATTATAGCCTCACTTTCTGAAAGACTGGATTTTAAGAAAGTTTTTTTCAAACATCTCTAACCATCCAAAGGCTGCCAAAGTAGTTTCATGCGATATTTCTTTGTCAAGCATCTCCCTTTGCTCCCAGGGCGGTGCTGCAGGCTGGCAGACCAGCTGAACGGTGCCTCGCAAAAGGTGCAGAAGAGGCCGATACCCAGAGCCCTCTGACATGTCTTTAGACCTTCACCTGCCGAGGTATAGTCCTCTATAACTATGTCTGCTGGATATTTCCATCTGTGTAACCAGCAGTTCAGATACCCCGCTGTCCCCCGAAGCACTTTTCCATAAAAATAAGATCCTGTAAAACCTATACCTTTAGACAACCCCCACTCTGAGATAGCCCAGGTCTCTTTATTTTACAAAATAAAGGCTTGAGAGTTCATTCTCCTGAGCCCAAAGTGGCCGCTGTGTTATCTGTGTTATCTGTGATTGTCTTGGAAACCCAGCTCACCCCGAGGCCAGCTATTAACATCTTTCAGCATAACAACAGCTTTTATTGTCCCACTATTTCACATGCATCCTGTCAAAACACGCAGATGAATGAGTTACCAGGGGGTAAGTTTGGGTATAAATTTACAAGGCCTCTACTCCATCGTAATTGTCTGTATTCATATTCTCATTCTTCATGCTCAACCAGATGTACTTGGAAGTGATTTGTCCTCAGGAAAAAAAGGGGTTGGGTGCTTTGCATCTGCTATGCGGAAACAAAGAATAGGGTGTCCTAGGGCTTTTTGTAAAGAAGCTGACATCCTGGGAGGTCACCCACCAGCCTTCCCTGCATAACTTGTTCTTGCTTCTGTGGCTCACATCGTGTCTATTCCACATCATTAAAAAATGGTTAGTGAAAATATGAAGCCAGCTATTTAATTTGAAAGACAATTTTCATCCAAGTAGCTGAAGTATTTCAGTTGGAAGGAAATGTATTATGAGGGAGAAAATACCGAATGGGGTTGTCAACACTAAAATTTTTGACACTCTGCATATATATGAGCAACCATCCATAAAGGACGTGCAATTTACATCAGCAGAAGACTCCTCTCCAACCCCAGCTGTAATATTTCAACAGAGACACAACCTGAGAACATTTGACTATCTGCATATTTGCATGTGCCTCAAAGCTTTTGTTAGCATGACTATGATGGCTGGTGGGTATGGTTTGCTCACATTCCCAGCTGACAGCCAGGCCAGCAAGAGCTCATAGTTTATACATGCTCTCTGATTCTTTTTATTATTTAGTGGATTGTACTAAGTATCCCTTAATGACTCCAGTGACTGTTGTGTTTTCAATGAAGCAGCAAATAATTGAAAACACTAAATACTCATTATGACTGGTAAATGGCAATACAATGATAGGCAGGCAAATATTAGAGAACTTCTCACCCAACTGAGGGAAGCCAAATATAAGAAAGATCATCTTCAGAGAAATACGCCATGAATGGCATCCACCTCTGTAAATGAGTTCAAACACACCCTTCTAACCTGTGGTGCTATTTCATCTGGAATGAGAACAATGCTAAAAACGTTCCCTTAGTGCAACTTGTACACACAATTAACTTAGTGATTATCTCTTATGTGAGTACGCTGACTTTAGTGATCTTCAGGTCACACCAGTAGCATTGCTTATTTTATTCTTTCTGACTACTTATCCATTCCACCGATGCTGGAATTGCTCTAGCATAATTTGTGAATGCCATATGATGTCCTAATTATTGCAGTGCTTGTTGTATTCATATGTTAGATAACGGAAGTGTGGGGAGAGAATCAAGGAGAGTCAGGAATTCTGAGGAAGAGGCTTGCTCAATGTACATCTCTTAATGCAAACAGCCCCAGGATGCTAAGAGCCACATCCAGGAAATGTAGAAGGCTGGGCATCAGAATACCAAAACCATCTGCCTGGGGTCTTACATCACCACTGTAGAAATGTGAGTGCATTTTGTTTCTCTCTTAACTTCAATCTCCCTATGGCTAAAAGAGATGACTGTAGCTTATAGGAGTAGAACAATGTAATGTTATTCAAGACTGTGATATTGTTATTCTAATTTGCAAAAAAGGAGGAGGAGCAGATTCAAGGATGATACAAAACCCTTGGGCTGGATTCCCTTTCTGGCTTATATTGACATAAATAACACACAGGAGTGGAAAAGTCCGTAATAACAAGAGAATTAAAATGCACTAATCAATTTGCATTGCTAAAGTAGTACAAGACTTTAGAGGCAAAATCATAAAACTGGTTCCCCCTGAATTTCCTCTTTTATACTCATTGACTGTCTTGGTCAAATTCTTTTCCTTGTTCCCATTTCACAACTAAAAAATGACTCAGCTAAAGGCTTTAGAGTAACCATGGTTTTGCATCATTGTAGAAGGTAACAGGTTTCTCTCTAAGAGCTTGTGCCTTGTTCAGAATGGTGCTAGAATTGTTGATGTTCACGGACAGATTGGACAAGCAGCTGCAAGAGGAACCCAGGGTGGCTTACTGAGAATCACATCAGTCTTGGGAAATCCTGAGCTGAATATGCTCAGAGAGCAGAAAATGTTATGGAGGAAGATTAAACATGCTTGCCTTATTCTTATTCTTATTCTTCACCAGGTGTCTGCTTATGGCCCCTGCTGAAGACCTATAACCGATGCTGTCAAGCTACTCTGAAGGCTCAGAGACATCCATTCCTCAATGGCTAATAATTTACAGACTCAGCTGCGCCATGAACATCATCTACACATCAGAAGTCTGATCAGAAGACAGAGGATGCTGAAGATTATTTACCAGAAAGGAACTCTCTGTATTCCTACTAGTGCCTTCAGCAGTAAACAGAGACAAAACAGTATTAAAATTACAGACCTGGCCCTTGGCAAAATCATTCTCAAAGTTTTTCCACAAACTGGAGGTGTTTTTCAAGATGGACAGAATGAATCCCAGTGTGCCATGTTCAGATATTTTATGGCAGAATGGGGATGTGTTCCTACAGGAGCAAAATACCTAATTGACCCATAATCTATCAGAGCAACGATAGAGAATAAAATTCCCAGTATAATTGGTTTATAAATCATTCCTGTGATACCAGGACCTAGCAATTTATTGTGAGTATTTGAGTGTTTATTCTGAGGAAATACTGTGGTTTAGCTATATTTAAACTCTTTGGCTGGTGCTAGGAGGGGAAAGATAACAACTGTGCACAGTGATTTATTTCTCCACTTTACTTGCATTGTAAAGGCGTGAAGACACAGCTTTGAAAAATCGGTCTGTCCAGTGGCCAACAGGCACTGTGCAAGTGCTGTCCCTCCTGGCCCCAGCTTTCTGCTATCCTAGATTTCCGCTCAGAACAGCTGGTGATGGGCAGTCACCTTCATCCTCTCCATAAAGCCTGCCATAATGTGCCAGCTTTTAACTGCTCTTTGAAGACCATTTTGCCAACAGAAGTTTACCAGAGAGTCAGTGCCCCACGCAGGGAGTCCGTACGACAAGAAATTCACTCACACATGTATATACGGTTTCTCAGGTCATGAACTGTCCCTGTCCCTTACATTCATAACTCTTCTACATTATATGAATGTTAGCACACGCGTTTAGCTGCAGAGTGGACACAGGGCATCATCAGGGCCAGGTGGGATGGTTACTCCTTACTGTCCTAGTTTGTGAAGCACAGCCTTCTTTCCCTAGCAAAAGCAGCAGAAATGGTTCCTCAGTGAAGCTTCTGGAGAAAGTCCTCAAAATTAGCAGCCTTCACAGGACCATGGAGTGGGATAAAGGCCAGACCTGAACTGGGGGTGAGGTCAATAATCATGTGTGAAAGTATTTTATGGCAGTTTTGTCTGAGCAGAGGCTTAGCAGATAGAAAAAAATGATACTCCCATCCTCCATGGAAGAAATAGGGGCCACCTGTCAACCCTTTCCCACAAACAAGTGGCCAGGGCAGAGAACATGGCTCGCACTTTCCTTTTCCTGACACTTATTTCTACATTCATTCCTCCAGGAAGCAATATCAGGGCCATCACTGGATTTCTGCAGCTGTTCATGTCTCACTCTGTGCCAGAACCGTGACCTCAGTGACAGCAGTCGGGAAGCAATACAGTAACATCCGCCTTGTGCCATGGATTTACAAGTACAAACTTTCTTCTATGACCAGTTTTTCATTAGCGGAATTGCAGCAAGAGAACAGCTGAGGTTCAGGAAGCCCACGTGCATACTGAAAGCAGACAGAGGGACCTAGTTGCTTTAATCCTAATGAAAGATGCTCCTGACATACAATGAGACACTAAAGGCCATCAAAAGGGAAAAAGGGGGAAAGGTAAAGTTTTGCACCACGCTGTTCTGCTAAGTTATCAAAGGAAATCTGGAAATACTGGGCTCTGTTTGCAAATTTGGTCATGGAAACATGTCTCTAAGAAAAAAAGAAACGAGAATTAAAGCTATCTCTCCCCTTGCTGTCCAAAAGTACAAAGTAGCCAGGCAAAGAGATTCAAAACAGCAATGGCCCTGGCCCCAGCACTAGAGCTCCGGCATGACCATCTGACTGAGCAGAGAGACAAATAAACGTATTTCACTGCACATATGCCTTCTCCCGACAGAAGTCCCAGTGAAGAGGAGATTCCTCACATACTGACTGCAAGATCAGAAGACAAGATCAGAAGATATTTAGCACGCAGACACACTGGCATACGCACTCCTGCCTGATTGCTTCGGCATATACCATTTATCTCTTCTAGAGCAGAAGCTATAAACAGAGTAATGCCGACAGTCACCACACTACTGTGGAATGCGTCACCGTGCTTTTCCCTTGAAAAGCATTGAGGATCATCTCTGGTTTAAAAAATATTTTATTTTCTTCTAAGAAGTCATCTGTTTTCTTGATTTACATTTTATCTCAACAGCCGTGAAAGTATCTGAATAAACCCTCATGGAAATTAACATTCTCTGTTTAGTTACGTGCAACATGCAGTTTCTACAACCTTCTTATACCTTCACCCAACAAGACAAGTTGCACTGAATCTGCTTATTCCACAATACAGTAAGTTGTCCCTGAACCTCCACTTCCAGCCCACCAAAGAGTCTCAGCTAGCCTCTTGATCGATGGAAAGAGACAGGGGTAACTCGGCACAGCAACCATCACACACTGCCCTTGCCTTCTCCTCGGGCTGTAGCACATGGAGCTGGTTGTATTTTCAAAATCTTCCATTTGGTTCATCTCCTGGACACTGAGGAGACCATCAGCTGGTCCCTGTAGCGTAAAGATGACTTAAATGAGAATGAGCCATTGTTCTTATGTAGCCTGTTAGCCAGGCATGGGTAAGCAAAAGCAGGAAGGGCCTCGGGAGGGTACTTGAAGAAGGAACTTAAACTGAAATCCTCAAGTATATCCTAGTGCTTTCAGTAAGTAAGGCACCTCATGAACATCAATTTTATATGATCTGGAGAAAGGCTTTTGGTTTTCAAACACTGACGCAAAATTAACCTCTCCAGCCTAAGCTTTGATCTGAACTAAGATCATGGAGAACTGGTGAGTAGCAAGGATCTATATGATCTGATTAATCAGAACGGATTAATTACTGTTGCCCAGTTTGGACAGTGCTGTCTAGAACTGTATTTTTTAAAGCACATAATCTTGATGGTATATCTCTGCTGATTAGCCCTTCAAAAGAACAGTCATGTAAGTTGGAGCTGCAGCATCTCTGCTGAAGTATTCTGATGACATAATGGGTTGTTATAAATACATAATTTGCCCAAGTGATTTAAGTCCAGTTATTTAGGGTAGGTCAGAGCGTCAAGTTACTGTCTCTTCTCTAACATAATTTTTACTATCTCGTAGGTCAGAGAGATCCTGTTTAAATGCAAAAGCACTTTGTAATTGCCATTTGCAAAACCATGAGAGAAATATGCACGACATGGTTTGCTGATAAAGCAGAATTTTGTCAGAGTAGGACATTGTTTAAAGGCTTACCCTGGGGTCACCAGCTGTTTTCTAAAGTACTGCTAAATGACAGAGGAAGATACACTTACACGTAATACAAGGAAAGGCCAAGAATAAAACCTGGAAACAGTTTAGGTGTAAATAACAACACAAATGGAAGAAATCTGTGGGTCCACAGATACGATACTGATGACAGAGAGATATCATATACCATCATATACGCCACTTTGTCAAGAAGGGAAAGCTTCAGGAGGAGGCTATGAGGCAGCAGTTATTTTATCCTTTATCAATATACAACAACCAAAGATGCTGATGTTCAGTACTTACCTTTTTATCCATTATTTCCTACGACTTTTTCTTCCTAATACTGCAAAGAGCAACTGCTTTTTGCAACACTGTGAATGATGTTTAATACTTAGATTAAATGAGAGCTGAGGGCAGAGAAGTATTAAATGTAGCGATGATACAGTTTTAACAGACTGCTGGCCTTTGTCGTAAGTAGGCTATCAGACCTAACAAAATCCATCAAGAGAGCAGCACCTTTGCCAACAACTGTCACAACAGGAATAGGGAATAATTTTAAGTCAAAGCAAATAAATGTTATTGGGATTAGACAAATTCATAGATGGTGGAACCACCAGTGGCTATGAAAAACAATAGTCCATGTGCAACCCACTCACAATACCTTTAACCAGAAAGGTAGCAGCAAGCAAGCCACTTGGACTTGTTTCTTTGCTTGGCCTCAAAGGTACAGCTGTTGTGGAAATGAGGTAGCAGAAAAGGAAAGCAAGGCATGACATGTTGGACCCTCTTCTCCCATACCCTTCAGATCTGTGGTGCTGACGCTGTGAAAGGCATGCCATCCTAGATCTGAGGGCAAGGAGCCAGCAACTCAAAAGACAGAGAAAAAAAGATGTATGTAGCAAGGGAAGCAGAAAACATGACAAGGAAAAGGGAGCAGCAATGACCTGAGCCAAAATAAACAGAGAAACACTTGCCTGCACAGACCTTTGCTCCGACACCATTTGTGAGTTCCGTTCACATCAGCCAGGTCTCCAGGAGAGACAATTCCCTGTACAACATCAGCAAATGAGTCCAGTCTCCAGTTGTGACTAATGCCTGGTAGAAAGCTGTAAGGGAAAGAAAACATGAGTGCAATCTGCCCAAATACGCACTGGGGAGAATAGGGAAAACAAACAAACAAAAAGTCTCTGAACCTGCAGGTGTCAACGCAAACCCAAAAGACTGATAAGCTTGTTTTCTTAATGTGGGGCTGTAGTGTGGTGAGCACAGAGAACAGGAGCGATTCTTATAGCCGCTGCTTGCAGGAGGTCAATACATAGCGCAGAGGTCACCTCAAACATATACGTGAAGGTAGAGCCACAGGGGTTCCAGCACTTGCTTTGTTTTCTCATTTTTTATCTGCAGTGAAGCTTGTGATGGCAGCCACACGGGAAGAGCCAATTATGTTTCTGCCAACCGTTCCAGCATACCCTGTGAATTACTGTATCCCTTCCGTACCTCATCTCAAGGACTCCAAACGCCAGGTCAGAGAGTCTGAGGCCGAACACACTGAGGAAAACCTGTGTGTGCTGAGCCACAGGAGACTGCCACCTTATGGACCTATCTCAAGGGCTGGAAAAACCCCAACCTGTTTTATTCTCTCAGTTTGTTCACTTGAGCACGATTCAGCCCACTGCACTGCGCAGGAGAAGCACAAACGTATCAGAAGGACTGCTGCCGTGGAGCTGAGCACCAGTGCAAGCAGTAACAGGGTCTGATTCAAAACGCCGGCTTTGAGACCTGCTATTACAAGGTACAGCTCTGGGGGCGAAACAAGAAAGACTTTAGAGAAGCATCTTCTTGCTGTTCCTAATGAAATGAAGTGTTGCTGCCCACTGAGACTCTCTCTGTGTTCTGCTATTCAAGTACAATTATTACTCCACTCTCAGCAGTGCTTTTGTGCCCGTCTCTGATAGGACCAGGGGCTGCTTTGCCTGTTGCATCTGATCTTGCGTTGCCACACAACCCATGGGAATTGATCCTGCCAGACCTCCACGGGCTATATAGCACAGACCAGAACTATAAAAAGCCAGTGCATTCCCCACCTCAGAGCAAAGGGAAAGCCTGGAGGGAAGAGATGCTGCCAGTTGTTTTCTACATTGATTCTTTTCACCCTTCCTAGTCACTCACTCCAAGCTCCATAAATACCTACAGGGTCAAAACATTGTCCTCAGGAGTTGGAGTAGTGACCTTCATAAGTGACACAGCCTGTACAAAGGCCTTTCTTTGGAAGCAATTGCTCCAAGTATAATCTGTTGCTTATTCAGTCTTCTTTCTCCTTCAGGCAAAATCTGCCAGAACTGACTACTTCTGATTAATGTTTTTCATTCCTCTTCTCTTCTCTTCTCTTCTCTTCTCTTCTCTTCGCTTCGCTTCGCTTCGCTTCGCTTCTCTTGGTTGTCCCAGCCTCCCCTCTCAGAGGTGTCTCCCTGGGGAAATTCATGTCCCTTGTACTTTTTACTCTGTGCACATAATAGGACATTATCTGCATAATTTATCTTTCACTACAGGTTGTCTTCCTTCTGGCTAAGTGTTTTTCTAAAATAAATATATATCCTCATCATGTACACTGAGAAAAAGAGCCAACAAGCCTGTCCTATGTGAAAATTCTGTAACATCCAAAACCTGAACCACCAAGAATGCGTTAGCTCAGTCCTTTAGGTCAAATGTTACTGTAAAGCTAGTCTTCTTCCTGCCTCTCGCTATATTTTTCAGTGTTCCATTCTTTCTGCAGATCTAATGTAATCCCCACAAGGCTAAATCCAGATAAAATTTGGAATTGAAACGCAACCCACAAAGCAAGGGAATGCAATGAGATAAGACAAAAACCCCTCTGCCTTTAAGGCCTTTAAGGCCTTTTATCACACCTCTGAATGACAGGGTATGAAACAACAGCAGATCTATGGGACTGGGAAGAGTGGGAGCATTAGTCATGGACTAATTAACATGCCCATAACATCCAGGCCACATGTGGCAGAGATGTTGCTTCCATGTAGCACGCTTTCAAGAAGCACAACTGCCAGCTGGTACATACTACAGCTCACAACATGCAGGGGAGCCGACGGAGCATTTGACCGTGTCTTGAAGTTAAATGTGCTGGGGCTGTTGTGGTCCAGTCAACACAATCTTCAGTCAGCTTCTTACATTCTCTTGAGCATGAGGACAGCATAGTGCTTTGCTGATGCTGCTGGGATTTCCAGGTGTTTATACCTACAAGCAAGAAAATTTGAGAGAACAACAACAGAACAGATTCTTTGCTATTGCAGCCTGAGGTTTCACAGCAAGTCTGAATCACAGCATGTTAGGGTGAAAACATGTCCTGAATACTGGGGGAGTTAAAAATCTTCCCTCTTCGTTTATTTTAGCATGTGACTACATCTACACAATTCAAAGTCAATTCGATATTTCCATGTTTCCTCCCATTTTCCTTTATGATTTCAAAAATGTCCCTGTTTTTCTCTGTAGCACAGCACTGTTATGGTCCCTGTTTTGTATCATCCTCCCCATTTGCACCAGTTCACCAGCAGGTTCAGAGCCTGAGGTTAGAAGATACAGGGTCTACCCCATATGAGGACTGAGTTCTAAATTTGCAACAATAGGGAAATCCAAGAACAAGGTTTGGAATGTCCTCTCAAATCCCTCACACTTCTACATTCTACAGATAGCTTTGGATGGGCTGAATTGTCCTTGGAGATTCTAGATCTCTCCAAGGGCCATTCATAGGATCAACTCGGGTTCCTAAGCACAGGTGTTTGGTACCACTTCATATAATTGAGGGTCTCCCACCTGACTTCTGAAAGTGCTGGGTCTGCAGAAAGCCCAGTGTGGATGTCTCAGATACTCTTAGGAATCCATAGTAGCATTGGAAGTGTAGGCGCCTGAGTCTCTCCCTAGATGAATCTTTCCCTATATTCAGACCTGTCTTTGTGACGGCTATGGTTGCATTGAGTGAATCTCAGGCCATGGGCATTTTTTTAGAGGGTCACACCAGCAGATCTGTGACAAACCAAGAGACTCTGACTAGATGCAGAGCTGAAAGCCCTCCAGATGCTTTGCTGTCCCATCCACGATGTCACCATTTATGCATTTTATAGTGTCCTCTTTCTGCTTTCCTTAGACCAATTTACGTTTCTTAAGGGAAGAACATAAGTGAGGCAATGTGCAGTTAGCTTCACTAACTCACTGTTAATCCCCTGGTGCACTGGCAAAAGACTAATGGCCTAGTTTAAAGAGCATCACTGTCAGGGGGTCCGTTTTGATAAGATTCCTATGGTGTTATGAGAGGCAGCCCCTGTATCTAAAAAAATTACAATATGGGAAGAGAGACCTTGATCTCAACAGGTTAAATTTGGATTTTTATTGAAGATCTTTTATTTTATTAAAGACCTTTAGAACTACAAAAGTGTCACCTGTTGGAGTCAGCTGCAAAGCCCCAAAAATAGGAAAAAAAAAAAAGTCTTCTCCTCTATTTTCGATAGTATTGCAAAGCTCTTCCGTGAATTTTTATGTTTTAGCAGAAAACTCAATTCATACTCAAAAGCTGTGGAAAATTGACCTGTTTTCATTACAGGTTCTTTGATAATATCTGAGCATTTGAGGCTCCTACCCAGGGACAAACATGAATGAGGACTTCCACATGGCCACAATGGGAAGGGGAAGAAGCAAGGAAGGTTTAACCCAGAACACACCAAAACTTTTCAAAGCTTCAATCTCCTCTCAACAACAGCTGTTCCTTACGAGCCTTCCTCTGAAGTCAAAGGCCACAGTCAGGGACTTCCTTGGAGGAAAGAAGTTTCACCTCTGTCCTTGTTTTACTCTCTCCACCATTCTCCCTTAATAACAAAAGTTTCTATCTCATGTGTTCATCAGAAGCAAGACGACTGTATGAAACATGATCCTCTGCCATCAGGGCTACTATCAGGACTCAGACTTGGATTGTTCTTTCTCATTATTTCTGTGGGCGTCTCATTATCACATTTATGTCACCCTCAGAGCAGGCTCCAACACAGGTGTTCTTCAGGCAGGTGAAGTCACACTGCCTTTTCTTTTTTCATTTTCTCTGGGTTTGGGCAATAATCTATTATCAGTAATGGGTAGAAGTTGTCCCTGTGCTGTATCAGTGCAGAGATAACTCTGCTAGCCTGGCTTTCCTTCAAAGCATGTGAAAGGATTTCCAAAAGGAAGTTACAATAGGAAAAGGTGAGAAAAGTGGTCACCTGGCTCCCATTTGCTCAACTGGAAGTGCATGTCCAATATCAGCCACCTCCTTGTCTCTTACAAAACCTCCAAGCACTCTAATTTCAGAGTCAGGATGTGTAAGACTAGGTAATCATAGTGCAATGATGATTCCTTGGGAACAGCTATCAGCACCCACTCAAATGTCAACACTCAAAGCAAAGACTGATGTAACTACAGTCACCTTATCAGTACTAGCTGTCCTAGAGACTTAATGATTTGAAGAAAGAACCTGAGTTGTAGTAAAAGTTAATAGCATCATCTGAATGGCATCAGATAAGTCTAAATTGCCACAAGAAGAAAATAATTTTCCACTAATTTCTGCCTTAGTTAAAATCATCTTTGTACAAGTATATGGTGAGGATGGGAACATGTCACATAAGTTGTAACTGAAGGTAACTGATTTCTCTCCCTCAGCCTGTATCAGTAAAACCTTAGTTTTACCCAGGTTGGGGCACTGGACCTCAAAAAAAAAAGTGAAACAATTGCAGAAATTCCAGAGGGAAAAAATGTGAAATGGCAAAGATCGAAGACCACGATCTATAAGGGAGCAATGAGGGAGATGGTGGTTCAGACAGAGAAGAGAAAAACAATGGAGAGAGCATAAGAACCATCAATTGTATAAAGGCTGTTAGAAAGAGAAGGAAATAATCTGTTTGCCATGACCAGGGTGGCTAGCACAAGAAATAATGAGCTTAAGTGGCAGCAAGAGCTATGAGGGTTAGACATGAAGAAAAGCTTCCTAATGGTGAGGGGAGTAGGGGACTGGAGTGGGTTGCCTGAGGCATGGTAGAGTCTCACTGTTGGAGGCTTTTAAAGAACAAACATCCATCAGAAATAATATATATAGACAGCTGATCCTTGCTAAAGGGGGAGGAAAGTGGATAAAGAAAACTCTCAAAGCTTTTTCCTCCCCTGTTTTTTCTCTGATCCTATAAAGCTACTAAAGAGACCCCAGCCCGCTCAAAATCCCAAGGACGTGGTCAAAGACGGCTATAACAAAGCCTCCTGCAGTGAAACTGAAGAGTCCTTATAAACTTCCCAACAAGCCAGGGGGCTGCCTAGAATAACCTGCAGTATGTCACACCAAGGCAGTGAACCTCTGCCAGTTTTATTTTACATGATGTTTAGATAGTGGACTAGCTTCTGGTAATACAATTAGCTTCACTGATACCTCCAAAACTACCCGCATGGTGAAGGTTAAGTGCGTCCTTGCTGAATCAGAATCTAACTACAGCACCCCATCCTGGATCACGGAAATAGGCTCCTCTGCCAATGCAAAACCTTGTGGTACAGAAGTTTCTATATCCTGGAGTATCTTCATAATCTAACACATGAGCGAACAGTCCTGCCATTATCAGATAACGGCCCTAAATGAGAAAGGCAACATTCCCAAGGTCCAGTGCCTGTGCCCCTTTGATTATTGCAGTATAAATATATTCTTCTTTGTGAGACTGATCTTTCTCAGTCTGTTTCTTCATATCAGTGGTAGAGATAGGAGCTCTCTGGGGTCCTCTGAATGTAATTACTTTCCTTTCTGCATGGGGGAAGAGATTTCCTTTTATTCAAGGGTGCTGTTGTCTGCAGCCTTAATTTAGGCACTTTTATCTATATTATGAGGAATGTGGACTCTACTATGAGTTGTGCCAAGTGCGTCTTGACAGTGAACTTCTTACAACTTCATGCTGCCACCCACAAAGGAGAAACAAGGTTTGTTTTATCTGCTTGTCAGAAGACAGGAGGTTCCTATGGAGTACTTCCTGATGTTTCTTTGACCAGTCATCATGTGCCACCCTTAGTTTGCCCACTGACACCGGCATAAGCATTTTCCTACTTTGCAATGGTGCTTAGGACGTGCAAGCCAATCTGCAGTCACGCCAGGGCTCTAGAAACATCTGATTATATTCCTTTGCAAGGGAGAGGTTTTCCCCATGCCTGCTAGGGGAATTCTCTGTTTTGAAGTGCAAAGTACCATTTTTTTTCTACATGTGTTTCCTTGGAACTTGTCCTGTAAGAAGCCAGGACCTGCCACACACCCTGAAGTGCTCATGGTACCTCTGTCATGGAAGCAGGCCAGCTGGTGATCCAGGTTTCGCCATTCGGTACATGAGAGGGAATATTGCACAAGAAAGTACCAGGAAGCCAGTGGCTCTAAATATTTACATAGTTGTGTACCTACCCCCCAGATAAAATCAACACAACTCCATTTAAGACCACAGACTTGCCTCACTAACATTAGAATGAGCTCTTCTCCTTTTTACTTCATTAAAAGCCTCAGGCAAGAGAGATCAAGTTTAACCTTAGCATCATTCTGTTTCAAACGGTATATAGTAACGTTGAATGAGCTGGAAGGAGAGGCATTTATCTAATGTATTTATTTGCATAGTATTATCAAATTTGTGGTCCAAAGACTGAAATCCTGCTCTCCACAGTACTGTGTACACATTGGTTAATATAGATTTTGCTCTGGGAGAAAAAACACATTGAGATATGCTAGATGGTGAAAGTAAATATTATTGTGTGCAAAGCAGTGAGGGGGGGAATGAGGAAGAAAGAGAGGGACAGAAAAGAAGAGAGCAATTAAATGATATGTCTAAGGACACTCAGGAAACCCATGTCACAGCAGGCAACTGAATTCACATCTGCTCTTTTCCAGTTCAGCACCTTTTCTACAAGCAGCCTCCGTCAACGGGATTCGTTTGTGGTCAAAATCCCAAAAAGGGAAAAGAAGAAACAAGAAAAGGAAATACTGCAGGAATTTTAACCCCACTATTGAGTACTTTTCATGGTGTCCAGGTAGCTAAGCTTAAGTCTTCAATAATGTATGACAGAAAGTAATGCAATTTAAATCAGGAGAAGTAGACAGCAGTGTAGGGGAGATAGAGGCGAGTCCTGAAGCTCACAAGCCGAAGGAGACAATATTGTAGGAAAAAAAGCTATGAGCCATAATAGCAGCTTTTCTTAACAGAACTTATCTAGCTTAGAGTGACCTCCAAGAGGTGCCAGAATTTTAACAGCCAAATTCTAATGTGAAGGATTATGGATATTTCTGTATAAATTGCCCTTGTTTTACATAGAGCATTTTGCTGAGCACAATGTTAATTTTGCAGCTCCGCTGGAGCAGCAGCTTACAAGAAGATAAACAGAAAATGATGCCTTTAACATCTGACGGATACCTTGGCTAAGAGGGATGATAAAACTATTTACATGAAGATATTAAAGGCATGAAGGGTGCACCAGCTTTTTAGCAGCACTACTCTGAATGGGGTGAGGGAAGGTGGCAATAGATGGGAAAGGTCATATTTTTTTCACTCCGATTTTTACCCAACCCACCGCTGTAACTAAGAGAAGACTTTTCTTCTTTAGCTGCATGTTGTTTTCCGAATTTCCTTTCTTGTGTAATTCTGCAAGAGAACTGTTGAGTGAATTCCCAACCCAGGTGAAATCTGGGGTGTGATCCATGGTGCTGACAGAGCAGGAAAGGGGAAATTGAAGAGAGCTAAGGCTTAACCTGTTCTGGGAATATAAACCCAACTGCACTGGAGTGGCTGAAACAGAAGGAGCTCGTAAGTCCCCATGTTTCCAGCCCCTGAATCTGAGGACTTCCTTACCTTTGCGTTTCATCCAGTCTCAGCAAAGATGATGAGGGTAGAGAAAAGGGAGAAAGGGGCATCAGGATCAGGAGGTTCAAGCCAAGGTTAGGAACTCCCCCAAGCCTGATCCCAAGCCTGTGTCAGGACATGCACTGTCTCCAGCTGTGCCTAGGTCAGTCCTGCATTGAAGGAGGCACCCACTTCTTCAGGGACAGCAGGTGGGATAGGAAGGGAAATGAAGTCTGAAAGCAATCAGTGACTTCCCAAAACACCACCCTCAGCTACTCTACAGCCATATTTCAACAGACTTCGGATTCAGGCTGCATCAGCTGTGGCACAGGGGTGAGTGAGCAAGCAGGGCAGCTGCTTGAGTCCAAGCACTGGGATGTGAAGATGGAGAAAGGAAGAGGTGATCATTTGTGCCCGGTGGGGTACACATCCCCCTGCCTCTGTGGCCCAAGTGGTTACAAGCTTCAAGGTCACCCAGCCACAAAGTTTCTCCTTGACTAGTCAGCTCCACTTGGCCTAATTCTGGGTATTAATGACACAAAAATGTGCATATTTAAGGATTAATAATGAGAAAAAAAATTCAATTTTCAACCATGTTTTTTCTTCTCTTTATATCTGCCTCCCTTTATCTCTTTTTAAATGTGGAATAACTGACTAACATTCATTCCAATTAAAAGTAAACTTTTTTTTTTTCCCCAAAGAAAAGGGATGGCACTGTGATAAACACGCTTGAATAGCATCAATAGATTTACCTGCCCAAGATGCTAGAGCTGAATTCAGTGGCTGGCAGCAAGGTAATATTAGCTCAGGTACAATCCCTCAGATGTCCACCTGGCCGCAGTCATAAATTGCTGCCTCCATTACAGCTTTGCCAATACCATTTCCATGCTGGCTGCACACCAGCTTTATTGTAGTATAACGCGCATTTCACAGGAGTGCAGCAGGAATGACAGAATGGGGTTAGGACGCTAGAAAAGCCACATTATTTTTTCATCCTAGGAGCTGCAAAAGGAGGTAGAAAAGAGAAGGGCAAAGACACCAAATGCTCAGCTCTAGGCTGCTGCTCCAACTGAGTGAAGAGAAAGAAAAACAGAAAAGGGCTGTGCTCACTCATCCAATCTAAATGTAGGAAAGTTTTTCAGAGATTTCCCACTAGTCTTTCACTTATTATGCATCAAGGGCAGAGCTGTCTCCATTTTATTGCACTCTGTCATTCAGAGCTGGGCTAATCATTGCTGCTGAGAATGGAGACAGCCAGTTGGGAATCCATCTTTTCAAGTGTCCCCATGTTGCTTATGCACACGCCACTGCCCTGACTTGAGCTATGGCTGGTGACTTTGGAAAAACTCTCTTTGCATACAAAAATCTAAAGGATACAGTGAAAAAAGACAGGTATATTTGACAAAGGAACCAAAGCACAATTCTGCTATGTCCTGAGCTTGAGCTAAGGTATCTAGAAGCAACCTTGGCTCTGATCTCCTCAGCACAACTTTAGTAACAGCATATAACGAGCTCTGAGCAGAGACTGCCAGGCCAAGGAGACCACCCAGTGCCCCACAGCCCTGTGAGGACACAACGGGTTGGGTCAAAAGCAGCACAGCCACCTTCACTCCCCCCAGGCGCCGTTCAGCAAGGTCTGCTCTCACAATGACAGCTATTGAGACAGACCTGGGCATAAATTTTAAATGCACAATTTTTCAGACTACTAGGAAGTAAGATGGGTTAGAGGTGATGCCTTGGAAGATGTTGGGTCTGGAGCAGCCATCTCATATCTTTTATCTACCCAAGCAGCAATGTCAGAGGACAGTCTGAGGCCATCATCCTCTCATCCTGACTTTTCCAGGCAAGGAATAAAGCCTCTTTTTAAAAATCTGTAGATTCATATTCCCAAAGAAATAGGAGAAAAAATACGGATGAGCTTCTTCAAGGGGAACAGCACACCTTAGGGTTTAGTTCACAGGAGGACGTTATAAGTGCACGGAGGCTGGTATTTGTGCCAGTCACTTGAGGGAGACAAAGAGCCACACTGAGTTTGCCTGGATTTTGTATGTCCAGTCTTCAAGGTAGAAGAAAAGAGAACCATGAAAGCCTTATGGTCAGTGCAAGGTCTGGAAATATCTGTTAGCTTCTAGAAGCAAAAGAATGAATAATGAAATGGTAAAATCTACAGGGAAATAGAGAATTAAACAGGACTTGAAAGGTCTCATGAAAGAAATGGTCAGCACAGCCTCAGACAATGTGCTTTGTAGATAATAGCAAGGGTTGGGATAGTTTGCCGAAAGGATCTAAGCTCACTGTAACATTTGGTAAGGGCCTGACAACACAAAGGTCATTTCAATCAGCTCAGCATGATCAAACACTCTAATGCATCTGCTCAAAACATCTGTGGTGTTTAAACATCTGCTCCAGAGTCAAAATATTGGGATACAGAAAATACCAATGTGCTGCACACTAGAGAAACCACGAGTAATTTCCTTGGTGAGTGCTGTGATCAGATCTGTGTCATAAACCCAAGAAGAAGTGGTAAAAAATGAACATAATTTCAAAAACTACTGTAAGGATAATAGAGATTTTTCTCCATGGAAAAAAGCTACAGAGATGATGGCTATTGAATAGAAATCAGAAAGATGAATGAGATGATACAGCACAGGCATGGTCACGAACATAAAATACCATATTTGGCACTTCTGATTTTTCACTGACATTTGAGAAAGCAGTTTGGGACAATCTGCACAATTAAAACAGAAATTGCTTAGAAGACCTATAAAGAAAACACTTTTAAGTGTTTAAGCAAAAATAACCACTGGAACTCTGTGCTGCGTGATACAACTGAAGCAACTAGCTATAACCTTCTGTAACCTAAAAAGAATACTTAATGTAAGTGGCACACAACGTTATTTCTAGCATGAGGGATGCCAGAACATTTTTATTTTATTGGCTTATATCGCTTTCTTTTGGCGAGTTTCCTTCCTCTCTTCATGAAGATGAAGCTTAGTTGGCTAACTCACAGCCACACAACAGATCTTTGTGGGAAGCTTCATCTCAAAGAGCCGAACCACCTCTCAGCTCAATTTTCCTCTGGACACACCACTCACATTCAGGACTACAGAGGGAGCCTGTCTCTTGCCATTGACCAGCTTTGCCATCTAAATCAGCTGGGTAACACCTTGTGCTGTGAATACTCCCAGAAAGAAGCAAAGACATTAGAGGAACTTCATTCAGCCATTAAATTGGGATGTATCTACCTCTTTCTTTGGGGTCACAAATGAGATCAATTTACTATAAAACTCTAGGGATTCTGCAGTATCAAGGCAGAGGTAGGTAAATGTTTCAGCTCTCTGTAGAAATTTTTGTTCTGTCTATCATTGCAGTTTCAAAGCACTTATGTGAACCAAAAATAGTTTAGCAGTTCAACAGAGCAAGACAGTCACTGTTTTCATGCTGGACTGGACATGTGTGTGTTAGCTGCATCACTGACCATAATAATGTCCTTAGGTATAAGTGTAATATTCATGTGTTCTTCCAGCTGACATTTTAGTGTAATTCTACATTAATAAAAATACAACCGAAATATCGGTACAGAATCCAGCTCAGTCTAATCCACCGAAGCTGAAGAAACACTGTGAAAGTCCCTCTGATACTATGGGTCTGAGCTGGATAAAATAGACCTGTACATGAAAGGGTTAGCACCCAATCGCACCGTCCTCTCTGTTACTACAGGCAGTCAGTCCTTGAAATGATGACAAATTGGCTTGGAAATGCTCTGATGCACCTGGATGATTTTAGAAAAGTAAAGGCCTGGGGGATTCCCTTTTCAACTGAAATGGGAAATATATTTTTATAAAAACCAGTCATGCTACTTTTCTTTTGTTTTCACCACTGAGAT
Organism: Burhinus bistriatus; assembly: GCA_013397275.1. Taxonomy (NCBI): domain Eukaryota; kingdom Metazoa; phylum Chordata; class Aves; order Charadriiformes; family Burhinidae; genus Burhinus; species Burhinus bistriatus. Next base: position 378,619 of record VYXH01002544.1, on the reverse strand, counting down.
GTCTTTGGTGACAATGAAAGCAAAACATGCACAATCCCAGGGAGAGCCAGTATCCCACAGGCAGGCAATAATCAAACTTGTCTCCTGACAGCTTAGTCAGTGGCTTCAGTGCAGAACCGTAGCCAGTTTTCATCCTTTCCTTACCTAAGCCGATCCCCCCATTATCTGTGGATGGACTTGACCTTGGCTCAGACCATTTTCCAATCATTTGGACAGTGAAATAAGCAGAGATATGCCATAGCCTTAGGAGTTTGCCCCATGGCTGGTTGGGACTAACAACTAGAGAGGAAAGAGCAAGTAAATACTAAACCAGATGAAAAATTCCATGTCTCACTCCTACACGCTCTAAGGAAACATCCGTTTCTTAGCTCTCACAGATCACCTTGTCCCTCAAGCAAACATTTTCTTTCCTAACAGAGGCACGAGTTACTTTAGGCCAATACTGGGATCAATACCAGCAGCCCTGGGACTTCTAATACAACATTGACCGGAAACCAGGTTACTAGATGAGTACTCTGTCTAAATCAAGGAACAGCTCCTAAACTTAAAAGTTAAATATCCTTCTGCCCAGGTGATTCACAAGCAAAGACCCAGTGCTGGATGTTTCCCACTTACTTCAAACTTTATCAAGAGTAAACAACATCCGTTAACATTTGAATTCCTTGGCTCTTATTTAGCCATATAAGACCAAAACACATTCCAATACGGAGCTGGTTTCCTCTCAGAAGCTGTTCTGCTCCCTCCCTTGACAGTTTTTCAAGTACTGGATTGAAAAAAACCTGACACAAAGTAGTATCAAACCCTGGGCTTGCCCTGACCCACATAATAGACTTGTTTCCACCCCTCCTGCAGAAGTGTAAAACCTCCCTCCTTTAGGAGAATCACACTGAAGGAGGAGAGATTTCTTCTCTTCTTCAGGAGAGACTCCTGAACATTTAAGAGGATTTATAATGATCCACTGATGCACTTACCAGGAGATGGCTCAAGGAAGGCAACTGAGACTCAGACCCCAATGAAGTCTCAGGGCAGAGCTCTGTGTTTTCAGCCACAAGTTCTTCACATTTGTTTTCTGCTTTATTCACACTGGAGAAAACTTCAGAGCCCACCACTCATTCATCTTTCCCCACCCCTTAGTGATAGTTCATTGAGGGGCTTTGACAAATGTTCTTTTAAAAAAAAATTGCAGCATGGGAGCAGCACAAGGTCAACTGTGACTGGAGAGGCTCTTTTAAGTTTGCTGAGTTTCTGAGCATAATGAGATACAGAAGGATGCTGGTGTAAGGCCACAGGGCTCCCTAAAATCTGCTGAGCCTGGGAGGAGGAAGGGCATGTTCCTTTGCTGCCTTTATGGACACCTTTGCTCCAGTGGTGGTAAAGCATATGTCTGGAGCCCTGCAAGGGAGGTAGTGTTTTCCCTCATTGTTTCACTTCCAGCCTCTGCCCCAGAATGTGATCAAATATGAAATACAATTTATCAAGAACAAGCTCCTTGGGTTGACCATCCTTCTAGATTACACCTTTCTTTGCTTACTTGGACAAAATGCTTCCACATAGATGCCTTCACATAACTGATGGAGCTGAACCTCTTCTCTGCTCCTGCAGCATCAAGTTAATAATGAACTGCACTCCCTTGCCCGGCAAAGTAACCACTTCAGAGACTCTAATCAGACACATGAAAGCTCAAGAGGATAAAACCAGATGTATACAAAACATATGCAATATGCATAATTTCAGCCCCCCCCGAAGCAGGGAGTCCTTACACAGACCCCTCCCAGCCTGCCGGCAGGTTCTCTGTCTCCCCTGTTTGCCAGAGACAACAAGAAGAACCTGTGTTCTGCTGTTCCCTCTGTGCAGAGATTAATTCATTGACAAGGCTCCCAGGAATGTGCCAGCTCATTAATTACCGTAAGAACTGTGTCAGCAAGAAGTAGGCAAGGTGACTGCTGAAGATGGTCAGAGAGCCATCTATTAGTGCTTGCTAACCTGGCCATTACATGCCAAAAACCAAACCAATAACACCTGGCAGACGTTTCTTAAGGATGAGATATCACAAATTGCACACTTCACTAATATAAAGCGCTCATGTAAAACAGTGTTGGGGGAGCAGACTACAAGGAAATTGGCCCCATGAGTTAGTTGGTCCTGTTCCAAGGATGAAATTATTAGATTACTTCCTATGAGCACAATGGAGTCCTGGGAGTATGATGGGTCTTTGAGCAGTGGGAGGTGGCATGGAGAAATCCCGACAGCTCTGACATGCCACCTCATCTGTGTTTCTATCTGGCTGGTGGGAGAGAATTCATCTTTGGTGGAAGCTGCCCCTGTTGTTAACAGGCAGGGTTGCCAGAAAGTTGTCCTGTAACAAACCCACTGGGATATAAGGCAGAGAGAAGCCAGGCTCAACAGGCTGAGATCTCAAATGCAATGTCTCCTTATGCAAGCAAGTACTTGACTCACAACCTTGTGCTGTCTACAAAGGCAGAGAGATGGCCAGAGCCCATTTCGGATCTCACAGCTGGAAGCTCTGCCTGGTGCCTCCCTCAGAGGGAATGTGACCACCAGGAAGTCTCTGATTTGCTGTTAAAATTCATCATTCTTCTTGTAATGCGCCTGGGATTAGACCTAGGAAATCCATCAAGGCCAATACTTAGTCACACTCAAGTGCTTTTATGCCACAGTTGCTATGAGGAGCGGCTTCAAAAACAGGCCCTTCAGAAGATCAGGAGGGCAGGGGGCCTCTCGACTGCTGTGCAATTGAAGGCAGGGCTCTTCCCCAGACAGAGCCAATGCATCTTCAGCAAAGGGGCATTTCAATGTCAGGCAGTGGGAAGCAAACTCTTGTCAATGCATCAAAGATTTTGCTTCCCTTGGCTCAAGGGGAATTAAAGGAGTAGAGAATACGCTGGAGAAACTTAAGGTTGTTTCAACTTGCACAGAGCTCCGAAGAGCTCTGGAGTAACTGTAAGAACAAAAAAGAAGATCCAGGTTGCAACTTTTCTCTTCTCATGCCTGTGATGGGGCTGGCGAATTTGTACCCCAAGAGGAAATTGCTAAGTTAAGGGCTATGGCAGTATATTGCCACATTCCCGATCATCTGCCCATAACCTTTTCCAGTTACTGCACTAAATCATAGGGGATGACCTTCCCTCGTGCCCCACAACCAGCCCACTTCTTTCCAGCCTTTTTATTTGATAGATTTTTATTTTATTTTTCTCCCTTTTCTTTGGCCAGTCTCACTGCAGGCCGTAGGGCTAGGAAACATTATTTTTATCATCTGATATAAAAGGGATATGACAGGCCTGTGCTGTAAAATGCCAAGTGTGAGACCATAAGGAATTCCACAAAAAACCGTTCAGATGTCCAAAGGGGGAAGGCAGGATATGGATGGCTCCCAACTGCATGTCTAAGTCCACCAGCACTGCAGAGAGAGAAATGTGGCTCTGTCCAAGCTCGCGAGGTTTCCAGCGGAGACCCTTGCACGTGTTGAGAGCAAGACCTGCCAGAGAGCAGACAGGCAATGCCACCACCGACACCTTTGTCAGAGGTCTTGCAGGGAACCCTTGCCTCGGGGTGACAGCATTAGCTATATCACGCACCTGGAGCAATTGCCTTGAAGAAATCGGCATTTGCTGATGGAAAGCACAAAATGAGTGACCTGGTTTCCCCTAAGGGATGTGTAGTGAGGTGTGGGAAGAAATTAGTAAAGGAAAGCTGTGAGAGATTCCCCTGGCAGTGATGTGGCAGGAACAGGGTGATGCTGAGCAGCTGGGGGAGGTTTGGTGCAGACCAGGGAGAAAGCAGAGAAGCCTGATGTGCTGGAGGGAAGAGGAGGAACAACCGCACTCTGGGGAGAAGGGAAGACGGTGGGATAGGGGATTAAGGGAGGGGCGGGGAGGGGGGGGAGAAGGAAGGTGGAGGGGAAAACAGATAAATCAGATAAAATGGATTAGATGGGGATGAAGGCAGCTGGGATGGACTCAGAGAATGTGAGATTAAGAAGTGCAAGGGAGAGCTGATCAGTGTTCAAGGGAAATGAGAAAGCAGGGTTGTCTGTATCCTGCTGATGGCTTTTAGAGGAGCAGAGTCTGAACATTTTCAGAGGGGGGATGGCCACAAAGCAGAGCAGACATGCATAAAACTCCCATAAAATCCAGAGAAAGGCAGGGGGACTGCTAGACCTCCTGAGTACCCACTGGCATTATCAGACAGCAAGCTTAGAAACAGCATGGTCTGAAAAGTACAGGAACTCAGTCATAATGTGAGACCCAGGGCTGCCAGCCACTGGACACGTTCGTGGGTGATATTAAATGGGGGACAAACACTGTGCAGGAGTTTCTTACATTTCAGTCTCTGTTTAGCAACATGGTCCTGGGCCAGCTGGGCTTAGATCTGAGCCAGTACAGCAGACAGAGAGAGCTAAATGAAAATGACAGCTCCATCCTTGGGGACATGCCGCCACCCTGAGGGGGGGCTCTGAGTGGCCCCCATACAAGACTGACTCCCCAGGGGCAGCCAGGCACCGTGATCCTTGCATGGGCCAGACAGTGCCATGCCCCTGGTGTGCTAAACATCACGTGGCCATTGCATCGCTTGTCATACACTGGGAAAAAAGGTAATTGAGAGGTCTGAATTGCGCAGTGAGCAGATGACAGAGAAACAGAAGAAGTGTTGGCTCAATTCCTTGATCTCTTTTCTGGGCTGGGAATCAATTCATATGCCAGTTTGGTCAGGCAAGAGCAACCACATTGCTGCGCCCCGGCTTCTTCCAGCTCCTTCCAGCCTACGTCTCTGTTTGCTTTCCCCTGCCATCCTTCAGCATTTGCTAACAGATTCTTGTGCTGCAGGTCCTGTCAAATGAGCCGGAGCAGATCCTCACTCTGAGGGATCGGCTCCAGGACCACGGCCTTCATAGAGCAGTGAGTGGGGCTGCCGAATTCACCCCTTCATCAGGCATCTAGACTGCTTGTGGGTGGGCACAGAGAGGGGAAAATGCCTCTAAATTGGGCAGTAGATAGTTTGACCACAGACCTGCACACAAATGCATACACTAGCTCAGAAACCAGTGCCATGGCAGAAACAATCAGCCAAAAGCAGAAGCGCAGATGGTGCTGAAGTCCTCCTAAGATGCTGAAGAAATACACATTTAACTACAGCCTAAATTAGATTAACTGCAGGTCTTTGGTGCTATGAAGACCATGGATTATCCTGTTTGAGCTGCTTTCTCTGCTAACTGCCCAGTCAGGTGTGTACATAGTTAAATCACTTCATAAAAGGGTTCATGATTCTCCTGCTGGCAAGCAGAAGCCAAATCTGCAGATCAATTAATAACTCTCCTTATTCTTACCATAGCTCCCCCCATTTTCTAAAGACCCTGCAGAAACAGTCCCACCTGAAGGGACCAGGCAAGTGCCCAGCCCAGTGGGCTCAGCCTCCGCTGCTGCTCCAGCCGCAGGTCACATCCCGGGAGCAGCAGCCTCCTCCCTCCCCGGCCCCCAAGCCTGTCCCACTGCTCAAACACAAGCACAGAGGCTTGTTTTTTCCCTTATTCCTGACAAACAAAAAGGGAAAAGCTGGGAGGAAAAAGAGAAGAAAAAGGGAAGAAAAGATGAACAAGAAGAACCTACTTTGAGCAATGGGGGTTAATCTGACTCAAAGCCTAAATCCATGTTAGCAGTTAATCCAGTTAGTAAGGCTTTCATTGGGAGCTTTGAGAAATCCTTTAACCTCTTGCTGTAAACTAGGAGCAGCTTAACAGCTCAATGTTCATGAGAAAAGCCTGTCAATAATGCTGCTAAGCAGGTATTTAGCAGGATTTAAGAAACAAGCATGTGACAACTCTTCTTTAATGAAGCAATTGGGCTTCTCTCCAGGAACCAAGTGGTCACCATTTCCTGTAGTCTTGCCTGTGATCTGCTTTTCAAGATGCAAAAGAAGATGCAGCTATGGTTTCTGTCATCTTGGAAAGTATTCCTTCCCAGTGAAAGCACAAGAAAAAGCAGATCTTGCTAGTGGTTTTTCTAAATCTCATGGATTCTTTGTCCTAAGAGATCTTCTGTGAAGCAGACGGCAGTAGTCAAAAAATTAAATTAACTTCCCTGCGATTTTTTTTTTGCCTTTCAGAGGTGTCTATACTGTTCCAAGGAAAACAAGCTGACAAATAGTTTTAACGTTTAAGGCTTTTTACCCCAGCCTGATTCTAGCAGGATCAACAGTAAACCAAGCTTTTTCTACCATCTCTCAGCAAAGTCGTTACATATTCACTCCACCTGCAGAGACTGGCTAAATATGAGTTACCTCTAGTCCAGAAACCATGCCATCACACATAGCCTGGTGCTGTGTCCCGGTTCCTGGCAAAGGCAGAGCACAAGCATATCTGGGAGACACTGACATACTGCAAGGTAAACTTCATCCCTGCCCGGGACAGATAAGACCTTGGGGATCAGAGGCAGGTGACCATCTGGATTCACCCACCCTTGGCTTCTCCAGGTGCCTAGTTGGTAGAGGGTTCATGAGGATGCACAGCTGTCCTCTGGACTGTGCTTACTTATCCCTCTGACACTGGTCACAGAAATTCCATCAAAGAAGCTCTCAGACACAATCCCCTTAATTATCTGTGTAGATTACTACAAATTCTCTCAAAGATATGTGGTCCAAGGTGGCAGTACCCACTTTTTTATGTGGGAAACCTTTTTCAAGTTGCAAAGCCCTCTGGGAACCAGACCTGCTGGGCAACAGAGCAGAGATCCTTCCACTAGCATGGTGGAGACCACCATCAATCAGGAAGCTCCAGTAGAAATCAAGATTTTCTGCTGTGATATCCCATCTAGCCCACTACTTCAGGGCAGTTCTGAGCTACAGGGAAGCAAAGAGAGAAGGAAAGAGAGGAGATGTGCAAGTCAAAGCTGTGCGACATGTACGACGACTGAGGCACAAAATTCATGGCTTTTCTGAGCCTTCCCAGGAGATCCAGCCCGAGGTAGCATTTCAACAAGACCCCTCTGCCTCTTGGATTCTAGACACAGACACTCCCATTTCCACTCACTTTCACAGATAAAAGGTCATTCTGCCTTTTTTCCCTCTCTGTACTAAGGAGGAACATAGCATTACCTTTGATATTTGCCATGTTCAGCTGGCGCGGGCTGAGAGGCCCATGCAACATTAATCCCGTTTTACCACCGTGCACCCGGTGATGTTCAAGGGGAGGCGGATCATTGCCGTTCTGGCTGTTACTTCTGATGCACAAGAGCTAGGAATGCAAGCAGGGTCTTTCAGAGGGAAACACTTTGCAGCTCTCAGTGCCTGAATTCAGTCTTAAAGCAGGTTGAGAAATCCAATGTGTAAGAAAATACAAGAGAAAATAATTCCTCTTTAAGCACCCAAGTAGAATCTCAATAGTGTGCAGGTTTTGTGTTACTCAAAATATTTCCATTTCTGGTCGCTTTAGTACCTGACTTTTTCTGCTGATAAGAGCAAAAAATTTCCACGCACACACACAGATATTAAACCACTTATAGAAGGATTGTCTTTATGGGAGTCCTACCTAATGAGACCATGATCCCTTGTGAATAACTCTAGTAGGCACAAGGATGGCACAGATACTAATTAACCTATAACACTGCCATTAAAAAGTCATGACATGAGTTAATGCACTGACTAGGATAGTTATTTTTCCTTTCATAAATTATATTTTCCTATAGCTTAATTAGGTATTTTCAAGCGCTGTTCTTTCCCCAGTCCTTACACTGTGTCTTTTCCAAAAAGATAGTCACAAGCCTTTTTGGGGAGGGGGGTTAGATGACCTTTACAATAGCAAATGAGTGCTAAAAGCAAGTGAGCTCCCACACAGTTCAAATTCCAGCTCAGCCCTTGTTGGCCAGGTATACTGCTGGAAATGAGACTTTTTATGCATCATGCAGAGCCATCTTTTCACTGAAAAATGTACTTCAAATAGATGCAATGTTAGCAGAGACCGGGATACTGAGCAATTGGTTATCCTGTTTACTGCAAAATAACCTGTTGTATCTAGCTTTGCTGGTACTGTGTTTTCACACCACGGTTTCTTATGAAACCAATACAAAAGTGGATAAGGGTAACATTTCTTAGACGATAGTCACAGCTGTATTGCAGCATCTGGATGCAGAATGTAAGGTTCAAGCTGAGGAATTTAACTTCATAAAAGCAGCTGTATTAATCACAAATCAACGAAAGAGAAAAAAATGACCGAACTCTCAATTCAAGATAATTTTCACGATGATGCAACCACCTCCAGCCCCCAGCTTCCAGAGGAAACCACCACCCAATTTTCATCCTTTTTATGATTCGCTCCCTTCCCAGCATCAAGACATTCGTGTCTTTTCCAGCTCAGCTCACATGCTGAGCCAGCCAGGGCATGCAGAGCAGCAGCTCACTGTCTACCAGCAGCCCTGGCCTCTGCTCCCAGACCTCCTCCTGCCAAGGAGGGCAGAAGCGCTGGCCAGATGACGCCTCCATCCCGCCCCCAGTGCCGCTACGGACCACACTGCTAGCAAGACAGGAATCTGCTGGGGTATGCACGGCGGACGGGGCTGGTGCTGCTCTCTGCTTTCCCACGCGGACCTCCGTTTGGCCGCGTCCCCGCGCAGTTTGCACTCTTTAGTCAGCATTGCCCTGGAGGTTACCTCCAGCCATCTATCCCACACACCATCTGAGCAGACCTTCTGCTAACCCTGCCTCCCGAGGAGGAAGCCGAATACTGCCAGGCTCTTCGCCACTCGCCTCTAAATAAATAAATAACAAGGGAGTGAGAAGAGCCGCCGCTGTTTTGTTCAAGGGAAGAGCAGATGCAGAAAAGCACCGAGCTTAGGTAAGGCTGAAGAGACCAAACTGTGAGGGCAACCACAGAGCGGAGTCTAAGGGCAATTTCACAGTTATTAATGTGGCTATCACAGGCATACAACATGGTGATGTTGCTGGAGTATCGGCACAATCATCCCCCATCACATCAGGCCTCTGTAAACCCAGGCTTGCAGACTCCCTAATACAGTTATAGGCTCTCCAGTTGGCTTGAGGCACCGGGAGCACTTTCCTGGCCCTGTTTATAAAAAAAACCTCTGTAGACACCCCTTAAAAACGGGGTTCAGGAACCAACCCCCTACTCACATCTCACCCCAATCCCTTTCCATCCTCTTCTTTTCCACCTAAAGAACAGCCTGCAGAGCCTCAGACTGTGACTAACTGCTGAAATATCACTCACTGGAAGGGGGGGATCGTTTTATAGATTAGGTTGGGAAGATCTGCAGGAGACGGGCTCCAGAATGGAAAAGTTCTGCAGCAAAGCTATGCAAAAGAACAGACTGAGTCAGAGCCCCTCTACAGTAGCATGGTCATGCTACTTAAATCAAGCTCCTTGGCCATTGTTAGCAGTAACTGACCTTCTGTCTTGCCGTCATCTGATGGCTGTCAAGCTCATCAGCCACGCTGCACAGCAGGGAAATGACGGTGGTGGAATTAATGGGACCCTTCTCATTTTACTGCACAGCCTGCCTGCCTACCACCATGGCCCCAGCAGCCAGTCCTTCCCCCAGCAGCTGAGAACCACGGCTCTGGGCCACCGTCAGGGGCAGGGGACAGCGCTGCATGTGCTCAGCCCCCGCTTAAAGCCAGATGGAACGCATGAAACATGGGAGGGTGGGGGCGACGAGGGAGGAACTGGGAGAACATCAGGTTACGCGAGGCCGCGGGCAGGGACGGATGGCACAGAGTTTCCCTGCGTCAGGCTTTTGGTCCCAGCAGGTTAAGGTACAGCCGCCTTGACAGATGCAACCATCCAGCTTGGAGGGATTCAAATTAAGTTCAAAAGGGATAAAGCAATCGTGAGCAAATGAATGCATTGTTCCTGGCTCACAGTCATGCCCAGATGCACGTTCCTCATCATTTATAAGGATAATTAAAATGCATCATTTGTGTGTGCGTGTGCACATACATGCATACACACCAAATTTACTTCTCTGGAAAGGAATACAAACATAGGAACTATTTTTTTCATTGCCTCTGTAGCAGCTCTCTGGATTTTAAGCTTAGGAAGAGGGGAAGGAAAATGCGAGGGAAAAGCGTACCCCCCTTGCTGTGTTTAACCTCACCAGCAGAGGAGAGGAAGGCTGTTCACAGCTTTTCAGTCCTGAGCAGGGATTTGCTGGAGCACTCTTTATGCAATTCTGCATTTGCAAAGAGCAGGGCCTTGTAGTGCTCGTGGCTGGAATTGGGCCTAGGAGGGGTATGTTTGCCCCCTGTCTCCATCGCTCAGCAGATTAATTAGCCATTACTCTCAGGACTACAATGTAATCGCAGCCCAGATTTGCAGCAGCAAACTCTGCAGCCATCCCAGAGCACAGTGCCAGCTGTGCCCAGCTCTTGTCCAACAACCATGAAGGTCTTACGTGCCAGGGCTTCCTTCCCTCCTCCTCCTAGGCAGCACAGCTTGATGCTGTGACAGATTCTCTTTGCATCCTGCGATGTGCTCTCCATAGAAGCTGGTCAAATGTCTGTGTCTAAAATCTGAGTCCCAGAAAACAATTTGTTTCAACATTGGCACCCAGAAGCATTGTCCAGACCTGGAAGGCAGGTGTGCTCAGTGCTGTACAAGGGACAGGACTGGACTGTCCCCAGCTGATGAGACTGCTTTGGCTCTGTGAGGCCACTGGATATTAACAGGACCCTATTCTTCAGTCTTCCAGCTGAAGCACAGAGTCTGTACGCCTTCCACAGCAGGAGGTACCTTCTAAGTTAGGCATACATTTTGGCCTGGACCCAAGATGTGCCTGAAAGCAGAGAAGGATGTCTGAGCACTGCTCTGTGCATAAGGTTTGTAAAAGCTATTTTGGCTGGCCTCTAATATTGCGTTAGTGCCTATCAGTGGATACACAAGCACACTGAGGAGAGGGCTGAATGCTTTTCTCTCATTGCAAATTTGTGATGCTTGGGAATTTATTTATTCCTAGCTAGAAAATGCTAAGCCCATCAGTTATGTCCTCGCTGTTCTCATCATGCCACCTAATTTACCCTGGCCTTCCAGCCGGAGCACTGCCCTAAACTGTCACAAACAGTCAGCTCTCCATTACGCGGCTCAGTGGAGTGAGGGGAAGAGACATCTGTGTGCATGGACTCAGTGCCGCGACGTTACTCAGCACAGGATCCCCAGGCATAATTAGCCTGGACACCGCACTGAATCCTGGCTGACATTCCCGCAGCCCTGGTCTCCAGCTCATAAACCCCTTCCAGAGCGCCAAGGCGCATGAAGCAGAGACAGCGCTGCAGTCCCCTGCTCGCCTATGGCATTACCTGCCTTTGCTAGCGCCACTGCCTCCACCCAGTGCTGGTCGGGGGGCTGCTGCCACCTCCATCTCAGACACGCCTGATGCTGCAGCTGCCTGCTGAGCTGGCAGTGTCGCTGGGGCTGCTGCAAAGCCCACGCTCGTAACTCTAGCTGGACAAGGGCTGGGTCCATCCCTCTCCCTAACAGCCCCTCTACACTGCCTGGTTCTGCATCCTCCTTCCTGGGAACCAGGGTGAGGGACAAGCTGGGAGCCAGCAAATGTCCCACAGGATTTAGTAATTCAGCGTCTCACTGCTGAGTATCGGAATGATGGATTCTGCATAAGGGACTTGGCCAAGATTGCCTGTGAGCTGAGAAACAGGCATCTTCTAAGAAGCTTGGGGACCATCACCACTTTGGTCTACTTCAGGATTTGGTCCTCAAGCAAAGTTGTCAGCAATTAGCACAGATGTATTTTAGGTCTGTTTATAAATGTCTTGCAGCTGCACTGATCAGGAGCTGGGCACAAATAGCAAGCGACAGAAATCTGTTTGGGCTCTTTACTGATGCAACTGGCTCTGGATAGAGTCAGACTTGTTTTTCCTTTTTCCAAAGGCTGATGGTGTCTTCAAATCTGAGAAAGCTGGGATGTGGCTGGCAGGGGGAAAGGGATCATCCTGACCTTTGAATACTCAAATTGCTCAGCCATCATGACTAACTCTGTCTGATGGTGGGATCAGTAGAAGCTGACCAGAAGGTCTCTCAGAGTTCAAGTGCTCATTAATTCATCAGTATTCACACAGGGTATTTAATCAGGACTAAGACTAATGTGGAGTCAAGATCTTCTTCAGAGACACTACAAAATAAAGAGCATGGTCACCTTTGTCTTCTGCCTTTCTACTAGTGACCTTCTGCTAAACATCAGATCCCAGAACTGCCTGCCAAGGCCTCAGATATTATCAGTAAGTCTTTCCGCTATTTGCCCCATGACATATTTATCTCCGGCGGTAAATCAGCAGGGTACTTTCTGGCCAGCTGTACTGCCCCTGGTTGCCCAAGCTTGGATCTCCTTCCCCAGGCACAACGCCATGCCCCAGGCACTGCCACCCAGAGTGTGCCCCCTCCTCTCTGGTGCAGATTAAACGCTTTGACACTATCTTTGGGAAAGGACTGTAGCCCAAGATGCAATTCTCGAAAGAAGAGGCAGAGGATATAGCCTAGATGGTTACTACAGCACTAACACGACGAAAGAAGAAAAAGACATACCCCTGCTGTGCACTCTGCACAGCTTCAACCCCTTAGCTTGTTTCACTCTTCTTTCCTGCTCCAGCATCTCTCTGTTTACTGGTATCTGGGAGCAGGAACTGACCCACCAGCCCCTGTCAGCTCCTCCTGCCATCCCCAGTGCGCTGTTGGCTCCCCGGCCGCAGCCGGGTTAGCTGAGCCGTGCAAAGCCCCATTAGCATCTCCTGAACTGGCGCAGATGGACAAGCTGGCTTCAGCAATAAAGATAGTTTGAAACCGTTAAAAAGCGGCAAGAGCAAAATGAAGCCCCCTGCAGTGCTACTGTCATTAGGAAAGCAACACCACCAGCAAACAAACAGAAAAGGGCATTGAAATTTTTGCCAAGAAGGCCCTAGCTGGGCAATGAGGTAAATACACAGTACAGCAGGACCCAGATGCAAAGTAATCCAGGCTGCAACTTTAAAGTGGGTTTTTAAGCAGTGTGGGATGCTTGATCCCACGACTTATATTAGAAGTACGTAACAAAAGGGGCTATTTCCCTGTCCTCATTGTAAAAGCCGTGTGGAATCGGGACCGAGTGTTACAGGCAACTCTGCTTAAAGACACGGTTAACTGCTACACTGAAGTAATAATCCTGCCGCTAAATCCAGAATTTAAATGCCTCAAGGGCTTAAGGGCTGTCAGGAGATAGAATTCATTTCCAGAGGTTTTATTTAGTTGCAGCAGCAATTTTACCTGAGGGTGACAGTAAATTTGAGAAATACAGGACTAATAATTTAACAGAACTGGCTGCAGTATTTTTTTAAAGACATAAAAACACACACACACACACAAGCTTGATGAAATGAGTTCTGCACATTGCACGCTTGCGGGTTTCATTTGAATGAAAATGATTAATGGGAACATAAAGAAAAAACACAACACAGCAACAAAACAAATCAGCTCTGCCTCCTAAAGGTCAGAACAAATCTGCCTCCTGATTTGGAAATCATCTCCTAGGACAACATCAGGCATTTTGCTTTCGCATCCACCTCTTGCCTCTCCCAGCTGATAGCTGCTGATTCCCAACACCCCGAGTAAGCGGATGGAGCAGTAGCTAAACACACTCTTAGCCAGACATGCAGGACATGACCAGAAACAGTGATTTATGCCACTGGCTCTCTAATTTCAGAGGACAACTTTTGCCTGTCTGTGTATCACCATTATTTGCAATAAATAAACTCGGAGATCTTTTACTCGGTACCTCAGATCAGATTGGAGGATGCTTTTCCTCAGGAAGAGATGAGGACTCAGCATAGCATCAATGTGGGATTTCCATCACCAGGAAGGTAAAACAACGTAACAACTTGTAGGCAGCACTTTCCCCGTGGCGTTACTTAGGGACACTTGGGGACAACTCCCCGCAGAGGTTCCAGTCTCTTAGCCCAGTCAAACTGCTGTTTCAGGGAGGGAAATGAGTGGTCTGGGGAACTGGTTCCCAAGAAGGGAGCTGAACTTCCCAGATGCAAGCCTGTCTTACAGAAAAACTCTACAGGATTTGAAACCACTAATATCTTCCCTCCCCGCCATTGTAATTGAGAAATATGTCCCTTTCTGCATTTATAATTAGGACAGAACAGATGGTGAAGGCTTTGTTTAATGAAATATGTCCATTCAATTAACCCGTGCCACCAAGGATTCGGCAAGGCAAAAGGAATCAGCATCCCAGCGGTGTAACAGGGTCCTCCTGCCCAAACCTGCACACCTGGGTGAGGTCGGGGATGCCATGGGCAGGACTCAGAGACACAGGTCAGACCTGCTGGACCTTGCTCAGCTGCCATTCCTACTTTCCCCGAAGCTTTGTTTCTTTTCTTTCTTTTTTTGCTTTTTCTTTCTTGCCTTAACAGCACAGAAGAAGGGTAATATCTGGTCTCCACGGTAATTACAAAAGGAAAGGCTTAGGGGTCCAGCAGACAGGGAGCCGTACTGAAGGAACCAGGTCCCATTGCCAGCTCTGCCACCAAACTTTGGGAAGGGGAAGCCCACCTGTGCCTCAGTTTCCCCATCTGTGGTGATCAATAGCTCTTAGTGCTCTGTGAACACTCCAGCATGTCGTTCATTGACAGATTGAAAATCAACCATCAACAAACACAGTTCCGTGAGGTAAAACATGACATTTTATTTCAGGTCTTTGTCTGAAACAAAGTTTGGCTCCTTTAAAGGAGAGGAACAATGTTTTGAAAAATGTTGAAACACACAAACTGAAACACACATTCATACTGGGGGGTGGGGTGGGGAAATCCTCTTTTTTTTTTTGTCCAATTCCACCTGTAGCATACTTACTGTGAGAAACAGAGCCAAATGATACAAAGGCCTAGAATTAGATCACATGAATCTGCAGTAAGTATTTTTATGCAGGTAAACAGTTTATTTCTAACCCTGCTCCCAGCTTCCACTGATGCAGGAGCAGTGGATTTTCAGGGGTGTGACAGGAATAGCTTCAGTTAAAGAAAATTCATTAAATGCCAGCTGGACTTATTTTACCGCTTTAAAACCAAGCCATTTCAGATTTTCATTCCCAAATGGTGAATTGGTAAATTTGCCAAAATAAATTACTTTGGCGTTTTGGGGGTTTTGTTGGTTTTTGAGGAAAGCAAAAAAAACCCACAATCTTTGGGGGTTTTGGTTTGTTTTTTTCCTTTTTTTTTTCCTCTTTTTTTTGCTTTTCATTCGGATCAGGAAGAAGAAAGATTGCTCTGCTGCTTCCCATGTCCAGAGGCAGTCCGTTATTGATCTCTACAGCACAGTGAGGAAAACAAAATACTTCTATGGGAAATACCTATTCTCTTCAATGCTGCTTTTTCTTTTTCTCATTTTGCAGAAAACCCAAGTAGTTTATTGGTCCCTTTGGTTGTGAGGAAATACCTTCAGATAGTGATTCATTCAGAAATCGGATTTATGCAGCCAGAGGAGAAACACAGCCTGTAACACCTCCCAACAGGCACCGACAGCCCTGGCTGAAGCGCGACACGCACGATGACATGCAACACAAAAACTGCCCCTGGGTACGTGCCAGTCAATCTGTGCATGCATAAGGGGCACCCGACGTGCTCCCTGACATCCAACAACCCCGGCAAGCCCAGATCCCTCCAGTGCGCCCGTCCTCGGCTGCAGGCATCACTAACAGTCCTGCCGCTGTGGGAAGGCAGCTCTGGCAGCTTTAAACAGCACCCGGCACCTCTCAGGTTCCCCAAACCACATCCTTCAAACATTCCCATTTGTCTTCTGTTATGACCCAGCTGGGCTGCCTTCCTTCTCTTCTCACCCATTACAAGGGAGAGGGATACCTCTTTTGACTTCCTTTGAGCTATTCTATGGTTTCATCTGCCTCCCAGCACTTGTTCCCAGCCCTAAACCAGTCTCTCCCTGGTGGCATCACATTTTCTGGCATTTGTGACTGTTCCCACACTGTCTTGAGCTGAGCTAAACACTTTCCAAGTGCAAAGCAGCATGATTGAAACTCCTGCTAGGCTTTCATAATGAATATGAAGTTGCCAGACAGTAGAAATTCCTAACTTCACTGAATTCTCCAAATCCACTTATCAATGCTAATCAGCCAAGACTAAGAGTCTTCCCATTTTGACTAGAACTACTTTCTTTTTTTTTTCCCCCACAACGAAACAAATAATTGTAAAAATATTAGTATATCATCATGTGTGAAACTCAGTATTTTATTAACGGAATGTGCTAACTTATGACTCAGACAAGATATCGGCTGCAAAAATTACCTGGTTGACTCATCTTTGTTCATGGCAGAAGTTTTAGAGACTCATCCTGGATCCTGCTGTGAATCGTTCAGGCCTGAGAGCAGCCCTGGATCTGAACTCTGAAGACACTCTGATCTAGCTCCAAATCCACTGGTTTGGAGGGCACAGCTTGTCCTCTGGGATGTTTCAGCAGCTGAATCAAATCATTTGATGGTTTTGTAATGCGCTCAACTGGAACGCCACAGGTTGATTGTGCTAACATAACTGCTGCCTGTGACTATTGCAGCTGGCTAACAATAGGACTCGAGATAAAAGGATAATTTTGCAGCTCTGAAGTGAAGGCATGCTAGATAAAATACAATAAAAAATTGAAGCCTTCCCAAAACACCAGATTCTAGGATCAAAGCTCTGCGTCCTCTTGTCCATATCAAATCAAAGGCTGGTGGGCAGGTCGAGATGCTTCTTTGCCCAGGGTCCTTGTCTTGGCCAGAGTGAAGGAGCTGATTCTGCATTTGTATCTCCTTCATAATAGCTCCAAGTAAGAGATGGTTTCTGACAGCTTGACCACCTCTCACTCTCACAAGTTGGCTGCCTTGTCATTGGCAGAGTCCTCAAGCAGATCCAGCTGCCCAGACAGAGTTGGCTTGTGCTTCGAAACATGGCAGGCAGCCAGAGCAGCAAAGAGACGTGCTGGCTTTTCCCTACACAAACCCTTAACAAGGAATCCTGATGTTCCTGGGCACAGCTTTCGTTCCCTGGGTACCTCACACCATCCGGCAGTTGCTCTGATTATCAGTGAGACTCCCCTTAGCGAAGAAACAAACAACCTTTTTTCTTCCTTTCTCTCTTGGGATGAGCACATAAGAAAACATCATTAAATAGAAATTTGCTTGGACTGGAGAGGCAAGTCCAGGCCACTTTAACGAGTTGAATTCTGTCCTTGCTGTTTTAACATTTGACCCTGTCAGGGTTTGTGCCTTTCTTAAGCCATCCAAGCCAGGCGCGTGCACCAGCTTCCACGGGGAGCGAGCCTTATTGTGGGTGCCTATCCATTTGGCTGTTAAAAATGTCACCGTTCTGTCCATCCCAATTTCTTTCTGCTTTCACACAGCCAGTGAGCCCAGGCCATCTCCAGATGGTACCTCTGCCCAGAGATATCTCACTTCCCCTTCTCTCAGCCTGCCTGAGTCTTACAAAAGCTGCGTATGTGATTGCTCCCTAATCCCCTTCAGACACAATAAGTGGATTAGCACAAGCAGTTTAACCCAGACATCTCTGCTAACCATGCTCACCTGGAATGGTGTGGGCAGGGGGCAATCACAGTTCAACACCACGAGCTGCTAAAGGTTTAGCAAGCCATGGGGACAGTGACCATTTCAGCCAGCTGAGAAAGACCCAGACCTGTAGTCTCTGAAATCCTCACCACATTCCCATCTCTGTGAATTCTGGTCCAGGACGGAGTTCAGGAAAAAAATAAGCAGCAAAGACCAACTAATTTCAGCATCAAAATGGTGCTTTCAGCTTGCCACAGAGAGTCCGCAGTATCAAAACACAATTAAGTAGTTGCACATCGACAGACTCTCCTAATTGCTGCAAGGAGCAATTCAATTATGTTTTCGACACTGAAATGAGTCATTATCAGTCTATAGGAGAAAATTGTGTTTGTGGGGTCGTGTTTTTTATAGCATGTGCTATCTTATTCCCAAAAGTTAGCTATTTTACTGCTGACAATATTCATTTTGGACGGATTCTTCCCTTTAGGAACTAAATTGAGACATTTCTAGTTATAGGAACAATGTTCCACTGTAGATCAGAAAAGCCCAAAGCCGTACTTTCCTATCTGGGGTTATGAAAACAGAAATTTAAGGTCCCATCTGCCTTGTGAAATTCAACTGCTTCATAATCAGATTATAAGTAGTCACACTTCTACTCTGACTTCCTTGTAACTCTAGTCTAGATAGGACCCTAAACACAATTAGGCTAGTACCCCAGTTCAGACCAGTAACAGCTGGGTTTCAAGAAAGGAAGAAATAATTCCTGTTATGAAAGCAGCTGGGATGAAAGCTGGCAAAGATATTTTGAAGATATTCTGAATTATAGATGCTGGAAGAGCTAAAATACACAGAGTATCCTAAGAATTTAAGCAACTTACCAAATACTTAAAAGAAAGTTGAGCCAGGTTGGGTCTGCTACTTGAGTGACTGAGGATGGTTAAGAGCTACAAGAACGCTTGAACCTTTCTCACAGAGATTTTTTTTTTTTTTTGTTCCTACAGCAATTTGAAAGCAAGACGACTGCAGAGTAGTAAGAGTCAACAGCACTGACTAAGTTCTGTTTTGAGAGCTCTGGGTTAAACAGCACTGATTTAGATGTTCACGCCTGCACAGTAGTTCAGCAAAGATAACAGGTTGCAGTAGCCACTTGGTAATTGACCTATGGTGATTTAAAACCTTAATTTGCTTTCATGCTTCCTGATTTAAAGCAGTGTGTGCACTTGGGCATAACTGCCTTAAGAGGTCTGAGTAATATTTTAGCCTGGATTCCTCAGGAAACAAGGCTTAACAGAGCATGCAGACTATCCCTCCTAATAACTCCTAAATGCATTGGCCATTTTCAGCCAAATTTGTTGCAGGGCTGAGAGTTGCGATGCTTATAACATTCTCACAGGTTTTGTGAAGAGCCAGACCCAAACTCCGCTCTTGCTTATTTTGGGAGCAGGCTGTTGGTTGAGCACTGTGGGCAGCTGTGACTTGGTCACAGCACGTCCTTTCCCCTGTGTGGTGGACACATCGGGGGGATATGAAGCAAGAAGAGGACAGCTGGGCTACTGTGGGGCTGGGTCCTAGATGCAAAAGGGAAAACACAGAAATCTAGGCTATACTGGACCTCCTGCTTGTTGAATGTCCTGTTTTTAAATAGCAGTGTTATAGCCGTGGCTTCATGACATTCCCTTTACCTACACAGCCATTGACACAGGAACGAAATGCCATTCTCTAGCAGAGAGACAAGCAAGCAGAGGGGTGAAGTGGATCTTCCTTGTGCTAGCCGGGTAGGGCAAGAGGCACGGCACGCTGCAGAGCCCTGAGTGGCACCTACAGGCAGGTAACAAGGCTCCCGGGGTGATTTGTAGGCTCTGAACAGCAAAGCTGTCACTGAGCTCCAGTGAATCTTCCTCGGTCTGCACCTCTGCTGAGCTGATTTATTGCATGTGTCAATAACAGAAGTGGGCTGGGGACCGGCTGTAAAGTCCAAAACCTGAATTTCCTGTGTGTTTGCTCTCCCCTCCTCTTTCAGCACTCTAAGTTTCATCTTCAAGCAAGTTCAGGTTTTGGCTGGCTTTCAGGGGCAAAGGGCTGTTGGAAACGAGCCCCATTGCTTTATCTGCACCGGCTACGTCAGAGGACGCTCATTTTCACAGACTGCACACTTAATGGCTGAGTTAAGTTAACGAGAGTTAAAAGGCAAGCAAGGAAGAGCTGGAGTCAGAACGTCCAGCTTCCTGCTACCCTTTAAATGATCGTATGCACCTTTGGTCCATAGCTTCCTCACTTAGAAAAAAGGGTCAGTCCCAGTGTGCTCTGGTGACAGAAGGACAGTGGGCATTTCAGAAAAGGAGCGCTGCATTTCCATTATTGCTATCCCTAAATTAAAATTCAAGTGCTAACCAAAAACTCACTAAATTAAAAAAGAAAACTCTATGGACTTCAGGCAAAATATAACGTACCCCTCCTTACACTGCCTGACAAGGTCCCTGTCGTAATGACACAGAGAGGGATTACAAGAAATGCCAAGAACGCTCCAGAACTGTTACTTTTTTGAAACCAAGCTGTGTTATCTGCAAGCACGAGACACTGTGAAGCCTGTGTCTGTCCCACTAGGGCCACACTGCACGGTGGCACGAAAGCATCAAAATCAGCAGGACTCGTCTTCTGGGCAGGGAGCCCAGGGCCACGAAGGGAAGTGCTAATAGTTAAAAAGATGTCTGAAGCTTGAAGAAATAGATATTTTCTCAGGAATAAAACATGACTTTGAATAAATGTTTTATTCCATTGCATATAATGAATGGCAGTGAATGTGATTTGGGGACCTGTCAGAGAGGGGAGCACAGACATAGTACATGCACTGAGACAGGATTAATGAGGTTGTTTAACTGAAACGCAGGGAATTGAGATCACTGTTAATTTTAATCCCTTTTCCTCTTTTCTCTGGCTTTTTTTTTTTTCTTTTTATGATAGCCTTCCTATGTGGCTGATAAAACAGGGCCATCCAAATGTTTATTAGAAACTCTTGCAGGAACTGCATGGAAGGTAAAAAAGCATCCACTGCTTAGCATTTCCAGCAGGTTTAACATCAAGCTCAGCTTGCAGCCTGGCAAACAGCACTATTTGCTTCCAGAAGTAGTGGAAAAGAGTCCCTAGGAAATAAATAAAGGACAGTACTCTAACCTAACAGCTGCTTGAAGTGGTCTGATCTGTGGCAACACCACTTTGCAGAAGAGATTTTCATCATTCTCTGTATACGGCTTAATAGTGGCTGACGGGGGTTTGGAAAACTGTCACTCTTGTGCGGATCAGAGCAGCTCTCACCCCTCTGCTCACTAGGCTACATACTGCACGGCTTGTACCAGCATGGGGGAATAAGGCCAGTGTCTGCCACATTACCTCCTTTCTGGCTGCGAGAGCCATTTTTGGGAGGGGATTTGCTCCAATTTTTATTAATTGCTTTAATAGGCAGAGAGTATTCTTGTTGGTAGATTGGTTTCTTCCTTCAGGAGGAACACACTCCTCTTTGCCAGCTAAATCTGCCCTTTACGAGGCTTGGGGAGTCCAAAGTGAGGAAAGTTGTGTGTGGTTTCACCTGCTTTATCAAAGCTACAGAGAGGTTTGTCCTCGTAAAGGAGCATTGTGGTGCTATTAAAAGAGCAGAATGGCAGCAGGGCATCATCTCTAGCTAATTGTTTCATCAACTTGGAGAGCAACAACCACTGGCTAAATAAGGCACTTCTTTTCTGCTTTGCAATTGCGCTCTTCTGCCTGCCAAGAAAAGCTCCGACACTGAAGGTTTCTCAGGGCCTCTAGAAAAGTTGCCTTTGGTTTTAGTCCAGACAGACAAAAAGCAAAACCAAGAGCTGCAAATTAGAAAACGAGGTGAAAACTCTAAGGAGATTTGCCCTCCTCCCACCCACGTGAAACCCACATAACTAGTAAGCATTGGCTAGAAGAAAAAGAATTAGTGAAACCTGTTTGCTGCGTCTGCGTCAGAAAATGTTAATGCTTAGCTAAGGAAAAGACACTTGAGAGTTTCCTCAAATAAGTCTATGTTTTCAGTTGCTTTTGGAAAAACAATCAAGTTTGCATGTTTTTACCAAAATACTGAAAGTGCTTGACTCTTTCATATTACAAACCAGGAAACTGAAGCTATTAAGCCAGTCCTATAATAAGATTTGAGAAGAAATAAAGGGCTATTTAGAACTAGTTATTGCTCTCTATAATGAACTGAACTCACAAAAATTCTTTTCTTCTTTCCTCTTCCTGAGTTATCCAGGAATCAAACACGATATAAGCACCTATTAGTTAAAGTACATGCTCATGCATGTTGATTTCCCTTGTCTCAAGCTCAGCTCATTTGCAATTTAAAGCATCAACAGTAAAACATTTCTGCACTTAAAAGCCATATCTTTTCACCAGTAAAGCTCCTTCCTGAAGACACCTCCCTTCTGTTTTGGCATGCCCGTTTGTGGGCTGTCTTTAAACTTTGCACCTAAATTTCTCCTTCCTTCTCCCCAAGCAGGTGACCAGAGAGTGAGCCAGGTCAAATGCTCTGGGTGCCAAACTTGGCATCAGTGTTATTGGTCTATTATCAACAGCAAAGCTTCACTAGATTATGTGGATGGCTCCAAATCTGTAATCTTATATTTCTGGAGCAAGTCAGTCAACAAAGTTCACTTAAGGATCGAGGTGTCCTTGCTGGGACACAAGTGTGACTGAGTAGGCATTTCTCACTCCTGCAAAAAAGAAGGGAAGAGATGGCAGGGAGAGAGACCAGGGCTACCTCTGAACTGGCCAGCCTGCTTACCAGATGCCCAGGGGACACTGGTAAGAAAAGATGTCCCCAAGTGCTAGGCACATCCTGCAGAGTGTGACTAGTGCCTGTATGCTGAGTCAAGCCTACCTGCCCGATTAACTACGTGCACGGGACAAGCCGGTCATAACGAGGAATTCCTCTGATTCCAGTTGTGGTTGACAAGAAAAGGAATAAGAAGATAGGAGCTGAAAAGCTGTGTGCAGTAACCTTTCCCTTTGTCAGAAGTGTCAAATCAATTCCTAACAGCTCACTTCAAAATGCATTTTACATGCTCTTTTTGACATCTTTCCCACCACCCCAACATTGCCAGAAGATACAAATTCACCCTGACAGCCAGAAGAGGGAAAACAAGAAAGAAAATAAAAGAAAAACAAATCTCTAAATCCTTTCTAACCATCATAGAAGAGAGCAAGAGTTAGTATAATACACTTACTGACAAATCAAGAATGAACGCCCTTCTCCTCACAAAGAAACAGCACTAATCAGGCAGGAACGAGGTTACTTATCCTGGCAGGAGCCCATGATTGTTGTCTTACTTCCCTGCTAAACACTGATAGCACTTTTTAAAATAACTGTATCAGGTTAATTTTCTTATGTTTTTATTGCCTTTCTCTTCTCACAAACTTCCTCCCTTTCTTTCCTCTGTCATGTTGACTTACAGAACCCAATGTCTTTGCATCAGGAAAGCTGTGCAGCTCTATTAATTGCTGCTGAACGAAGATGTGTACCACACAAAGACAAAAAAATAAAAATTTAAAAAAAAATCCACAACAAAGAGAAAAGGAAGAGGGTTTACTGACAAAACTCTCATGTCTGCATTTTGTGACTTTACAGATGGACTCCCTCTTACCTAAACTTAGATCTCTTAAAAATTAGCTCTCTAGTCTCATTAGCCATCTGGTTTCTGCTATACTCAGTGAACAGAGAAAGGGCAAGTCAGGAGAATGATTCACCATACCTTCTTTAGAAAGCTATTTTTGGATGGACTAAATCATTCTTTGGAGATTAGACAATTAATATAGACTAAATGTCCAACTTCTACACAGCTACAGGGTAAGATGTACTACTGTCATGACACAAGGAAGGACAGGTCCAAAGACTAAGAGCTGATAATAGACACCAGTGACAATTACTTGGTTTGAAAACCTGTGGGAAGGAGCAGACACAGGGAAAGAAAACACTTGTTCAAGGTCACTAGAACTGCTCGTGTCTCCTGAGTGCACTCCAATGTCCTGAATAAAACATACTCATTTATCACGCGAGGAATAAGGTTTAGGAAATGACAGTCAAAATGCCACGTGCAAAAAAAA
>VYXH01002544.1:343517-354913 GCA_013397275.1 Burhinus bistriatus | reverse complement strand
AAAAAAAAAAAGCAGAAGAAAAAGCACGACCTTACATTGGCACGTGTTTGACTACAGTTTCATTTACGTGAGCAGAAGCACACCAGTTCCCCCAAGCTTCTGAGAGTATTAGTGTTAGGAAAACACAGTCCTGTGGATTTTCAATAGCTGCTTGCATTAACAAAAACCTGCGGCACGGGAAGATCTCAATGACTGTATTACCTAACCAAACCCAAAGTAAACACACTGCAGTCTAACTAGAACTGGGGCAAAAGCTGTAGGGAACAGAAGGAGTTTGCACTGCACAAAATTAATGCTGGCTCTGGACTAAGAGATAGGAAATACTTTAAGAAAATACTACAGAGAGCAGCTGGCCACCAATCCAGTGGTGTGGGACTTCCATACGTGAAGCCGCCAGCGATCAGAACTTGGGAAACAAGCTTCATCACTTCCACGTTCAACCCTGCCACAACCAAAAGGACACCACAGGAGATGTAAGGAACCTAAGGGACCTTCCAAGGACCTCTTGGAAAAGGAAGGTCATGAAATATTTGGAGTGAATACATTACAAAAAGTAAACAGCCCTGGCCATGGACTTGCACATAAATTGCCAACTGCAGCTGCGCTCCAGACAGCAGTCAGTGTTAAAGTGCCTCTTATAATGTCAATGTAGAAAAACCCGCAGAGATCTGAAGGATGTTTTTTATCCTTAACCCACCACATCCCTTTGGACTTTCTTTTAGCTGTAGCCACTTTCTTAGAACAAGGACTAACTTCCAGCTGAATCAGTGCTTCCCCTTCTCCTCCAAACACTTCACAATCACAAACCTCAGCTGCGCTTACTTGTTTCCTGTGTTTACCCAACAGATCATGGCAAAAAGGGACAAGGGGAAGGAGTTTATAATAGGAAAATAATCAATACTGACATGCCATCATTGTCTGCAAGGCAATCATTAGCGGCTCAGGAGAGACCTCAGGGGCTTCTGTTTGCTCGGTGTGTGATTGCCTCCTGCAGAGAGCTAAGCTGCTACGAAAGACTTCAGCAGGTGCCTCCGCTTCCTCCACTCCTCCTCCAGCCCAGGGAATTCCGTGTAAGTCAGGCAGCTAAATTACACCTCTGGGTTATTACCAGCAGTATTAATTACTGCATTCTCCCTAATTATCCTCTCTTACCACCCTCCGTTGGTTTGCAGGAACAATGCAAGGTTGGCAAACAGTGGCATTTAAAACTGATTGGGCCAGAGGCTCAGCTGGTACAAAGCAGCACAGCAGGTTTATAGAAAGGTCAATTTATGCTAGTAGTGGAGTTTAGCCACTGTTTTACGAGGGTGTGAAGTAAGTTGCAGCTAGACCGACATGCCCTGGCCAGCCAGCATGAATGTAGACAAAGAGGTTTGGGGCAGTTGTTCACTGGTCTGCATCGTGACCTTGTGCAAGGTGCTATTCCCTACCACAGTTCTAATGTGACTTTCTGACCTACATTAAAATAAACAACACAGCGTCATCATCCAGAGTCAGAACATTTCTTTTGTCTCCTGTTCCATCCTGCATGAACTGCAGGTAGACTTGGGAAACCCAGGGAGACTCGGATACATTCCAGCTGTCTATCCTGTTCTTGAAATAACCAGACCTCAGTGGACTCACACTCAGACCACTGACATATGGGAAGTCACATTTGCAACATTAGATAACTCAGTTGTGCACTTCCCTGCCTTCGTTGTTCAAATCCCTCCCTCTCCCCAGGCTGGCTCCCCCCTTCTCGGATGCAACTTATGTCTGGAGTACACAACTCAATTCACTGGATTCCACTCATCTCAAATGTGGTTGACATGGATAACTGCCCGGTGGCCTGACAGCCTGCTGTTGGAGCCTTGGCAGATTTGCTGCCTTGGGGGAAGACAAACCTACCCCATCAAAATCGACACATGCCCCCATCATATAGATCTGTTCCTGAAAGAGCACTGACTACATCCGATAAAGTGTGTTAAAAAGCAAAAAGGAGAAAATTCTGTAATCTGGAGAACATCATCTTTCAGCATGATCCTTTAGATGCACATGTGTCCATGTCCATCAAAACATGTCTCTCTCTTCTTCTCACTTGATGCCTCTGAAAATCATGTCCAACTGGTCTTCTGTCCTGCAGAAGACATGACATAAAATAGATTTGCAGAGACAGACTCTGAAAATGTCACCCGACTTTCTACCCAGAGCCGACTAAAGCTCTATTAGTCTCCTCTTGCCAGCTATGGGATATGAAGTACTTTTTGCAAATATCACCAGACTCCAGTGCTCATCTGCCTCCAGAGTTCAGAGTTTAAATGAAGCTCTCAGAAAATATAGACCCAAGCAGGCAAGATATATTTGCCAGCATATAGAGAGAAGCAATAGAAATCCCATTTTAACAAACTGTTCTCTAGCTCAGAGAGTGAAATGCAGCCCGGTGAAGGTCAATTCTAGCTCTATGGATACCATTTAAGTCCCTCTTAGGCCTGTAGCTGTCACAGAGGCCACAGACTTTTAGAAATGTTTATCCTGATAGAAGATCCATGTGTTTTTCAGGAACAAATAGTAGCTGCTGCATTTTTAACACATTACCTACAACACAACCATAATCAGGGCAAGATGAGTAACGCCCTGCTCTAGGCACTCACTGAGTGGGCACCAAATAAGGTAAATCTGCCCATTTCTTGGGTAATTCCTGCTCCTGTAGGTATCCAAGGATGCCTACAGATCCACAGCACTGGAGGAGGAGGGGCAGAGGTGTGCAGGTGGAGGGACAAACCCACAGGAAGATGAGACAGTGCCTCAAACATCAAACTCTCTTAGCCGTCCCCTGCATATCTCACCATTTACTTCAGTTACCATCTCCAGCATGAGCTGCTGACACCAGAGCCGAAATCACACTCCTTTCTAGAGGATATCAAGGGCTTTTCCTTCATTTTGATTACATGAGTAAAGCTCCAACCATGTTGCGGCTGGAGGCACCCAGCACAAAACTGAGAGGAGCCACATCCATGAGAAAGGGTCAAGGCGTAATTACGGTAGGTGTATTACAGTGCTGAAGAAGCCATCTCTACCTGAATTCATTAATGACAAAAAGAAATCTGCCCAACAATGCAGCAAAAAAAGAAACTGGGACATATTTAAAACCCCTTCCACTTAGCCAGCAAACCTCGATCCTCGTAAACCCCTTCCATGGCTATGAGCTCTCTCTCAGAAAGTAGCAAAGTCTTGTTTCACCAGCAGTTTTGCATCACGAAGGTGACCTTCTCTATGATGCTGCAAAACATTCAGGGTGTAAAATGGGATACGTAGATTTGGATCTGATTCCTACCTGCACTGGGCCATTTTAGGTAGCTCTTCAGCCCATTTCAGTCAAAGGTAATCTTTCCAGCAAGCTTTGGAACAAGCCTGGAGTAAATTAAACCTCCCAAGGCCTCCTTACTTTGGCTTTTTGTCTGGAGGAGAGTGTGCAGGATGGTGTTTGTGCTGATGAATAGCTTGGCATTATAGTAACAAGTTGCAGGAGATCCAAAACCCTGCTGCCGTTAATATACATGAGTCACCACTGCTGTGTGTGCCAAACATGCTTCCAAATGAAGCTGCAGTTTGCCCTTGGTTGTTTAGCTGGGCAAAGGCAAGTTTGCAAAACTGATTTTTTTCAGTGATCCAAGATATCGACATAGCAGAAATCTCTGTCTCAATCTGCTTACTGACAAACATCAAACAAAGACGACTGTTGCGTGTTTGCATTTTATTAATAGTTTACAACTTGAGTTTTTCTTCTTTTTTATTCCTGCTGATCTCACAGAAAACTATAAAAACATATATATAGATGTCTGCCAAATAGATTTCTTGGAGGAAAGCAGAAAAGTGTGAATAATGGGTTCTGAAGTATGGATAATTAGCAGATCAAATAACCCCAAGGACTGGGGAATTTTTTCATCATCTGCAGATATTCGCCATTCCTATTTTTCTAAATAAATTATGTGTACCCTCCAGGTACATTTTTTTCTCTGAGATCGTATAATAAAAAGAGGTGGCTACTGCAGGGGTAGAGGAGGTTATTTATTTATTTTAATTTAATTTAATGCTTCTGACAGTGAGAAAATGACAGGTCTGGCTGCAGTTAGGAGTCATATGGGCAGCTGCTGTACAAACTTCCTGACCATAGCACCTCTACCCTGACCTTTCCACTCCTACAAAAGGCTATTGTTCAATTTAGCTCAGTAATGCCAAACTAAAGAAGTTTGCCAATGTCAGCAGGATGGTCAGCAGGTAGCAGGCACACAGCAAAAATTGTGGACCCATTGCTCTCTGCGTGCAAATGGCTGCAGCTTTCCCTTAGGATTCCAAGTCATATTTCAGCATTTTTTTCTAAATATTTACTTGCTCTGCTTCTCAGTATGTCCATAAACAAGGAATATGCAAACCTCCAGCAATACAAAATAAAAGCAATTCGCTTCTCATCTGAAGCAGGGCAAGACTAGAACACAGGAAAGGGTCCTTTTCTTCCCCCAGACAGCAGTTTATCTGCCGCTAGCGTCACTCATCACCAGCCCACAGCTGATATATGGTGTGTGTAGCTTTATCCATGCATTTTTGGAAATAAATGAATAGATGAAAGGCCGGCTGCCCCACTGAGGTGTTCAACTGCTGGTTCGTGGAAGCAGTCAGAGACTGATCCTTAAAAAATGGATAGGACTCTGTTGCAAGGCAGGATTTCACAAGAGCAGGGTTTTCATAGCAGCTCTCTTATCAAAAAGCACAGGGCCAAAACTCTGTATTCTACTGAGATCACGAGAAAAAATGATGCAACTGTTACTTATTATAAATAAACCTGATAAAGTGTTTCAAAGCTTGAGCTCTCCAAATCTTTTTTTTCTGATGAAACATTGTCACCTTAGAAGCAAAATAAAAGTCTTCCCTTAGAGACAGTAATTTAATAGCAGGGACATTAATTAATTTCATCTCCACATCAATGCTCTGTTTTATTTAAACTCCCATCCTGCAGCCACTGGGGTGCTTGAGCATCTGCAAAGCCTGCGAGAGCCCTGGACTACAGCCAAGGGGAGGTTTGGTGTAGGTGGCAGATGGCAGACTAATGTAGACATGACAGAACCAGCTCTAAGCTAGTTTGCTCGGGCAGCAGTAGTGGTTTACCAAGAGTAACGTAGTGCTTAGCCCAGGAAAAGCAGTATAAATTACAACCATTCATCCTTAGCTCGGGCAACTGGATGACCATGGACCTTTGCTAGCAATAATGAAATTATGGCTATTACAAACACGCTTTAAGTACTCAGATGCCCTAAACCCATCTATTCTTCATCTTTGTTGATGAAAATTTGCAACAGTGATTCACCAGAGACACAGAATGGTGGTTATGTGTGTGAATGATGGTAGTTTCCCTCCTTAGAAATCTCCTCGCTGGTCTACAATGGTAAACTCAATAAATGCACCCAACGTGCATGGCGCACCTAAATCCAACACCCAGAACTACAAAAGTAAGGTTTGACATGACCCAGAGACCTTGCTAAATCCTTAGCTACAGCCAGCTGAGGCCTGAAAAATATAATTCAATGTCAAGGAAAGATGTCATGAAGCACTGTCAGGAAGATGTCTCTATCAGTAGCCCCATTGAACATCAAATTGATCTTTCATTACCCCATGCAATTAACCTATGTAAATATGTGCTAATGACCACTTCACCAGTAATTCATTTCATTTGCTTATCAAGCCACATGAAGACACAAGCAAGCATTGTTCAAAAAAGCACATCTTTGGTGACCAGGCCCCTCCAGCCTGAAGGAAAATGCAAGAAGCCAGTGGAGAGCAACACCACTGATAGGACAGCCATCCTATAATTCTCTCTGCAAGCCATTTCTGAGAGGTAAACTCAGCAACTTGCTGAAGCTACAACGCTGAAAAGACTTTCCTGGCCATTCCAGCCACTGCTGTTGCTGTTAACCATCTTCTTATTGCTCTGACCTGTTAATCTTCACAGTGGTGAAGCAAGGGTTCATGCACTGTGCCCATGCACTGCAACGTTGAAACAAGAACAGGCAAGTTTTTCTGCAGACAAGTCTGTTCTCCTCCCTAGTCCTTCCCAAGCAAGCACAAGCAGATGGTACATGAGGAAGGGGGCAGCAGCGACAGTGCCTATGAGGCAGCCCAGAGGGACCCCAGAAACAGGAAGCCATACCGGTTTGTCTTGACTTCACTCCTGTCACATTGTTGATGGCTTGCTGCTCCTGCTCCAACAGAGGATAGGGACTGTGTATCTTAAGGTCCAGACTTCCCAGGACACAAACTGACCTGCTCTGAGTCTTCTAAAAAGGTGGATCTGGTGTATTAGCCCCTGTCCCAAGAGACTAAGGCCTCTTATACCTTGTTTAGAGTAGAACTGTTTCTGTCTCCAAGGTCTTGAGCAAGCACGCAATGCAGGGAATAAATCATTCTCTGTCTTTTTCTGTTCCGAGAGTTCAGCTATGCCAATGTGGCCAGACTGAGTTTTCACCTCATTTGAATCCTGCGTGTTTGAAAACAGAAGTGCCAACCACCACATTGCACAGACCCACCCCCCTCTTCTCTTCTGCATCATCTCCTAAGGTCCTTCCAACAATGCAGTCAAAGCCAAAGGAGCTTTATCTGACCACACACTCCTTTCCCTTTCTGGGGGGAGTTGCTTAGAAAGCACCACATCAAACTTGCCTGCTGTAAAAGCAGTTGTACCCTGCCCAGTCACTACATAGACAGCAGCAGGGCCACGACGACATGAATCAGATAAGCAGCACGTCCTCTCCATCCTACTTCACAGTGGAGCAAGAAGATGCAGTGATATCTTCTCACCTAGTGAGACAAACACCAATCACTGAGCCGTCAAAGGGGAATCAGAGATTTTGATGTAATTGCTCAAAGTCTGGTGGATACCTTGCAAAACGCATGACCTATTTGAAGTTCACATGTAGAGAGATCTGTCTATGTTTCCGATTCTTGGATTATTTTCCTTCTAGGAAAGTCAAATGGTAAACCAACAAAAAGAAAGTTAAGTTTTGCATTCTTTCTGCAGAACAGGAAAGGGATTGGATTCAGCAGAGACCTGCTGAAGCTTAATTTCTTAAAGAAATAGGACTTATATGATAAAGCTTTTTGTGTGTAGAAATGCACACCTTTTTCTTTCTTGTCCGCGATAACTTAAGCACAATAGCTAGTTCAAAGTGAGTATTAGTGAACAAAGAGAGTCTCCAAAAAAACATGTTTCAGAAAAATTACTAGGTTAAAGAGAGATCCTGAGGGAAGATGAATCCACCCACCCTTTATTTTCTATTTATACAAAGCCCAACCTCCAGAAAAGCTTTCATCAGTGCTCATCATCAAGCATAAGGCACCATCCCTCTGAAACCTCAGTGTTGCTGGTCCCACTGCTCATTGCACTGTTGGACTTTTAACTAAGGTTATTTTTACCATGCAGCCGTTTACCCAGGAATAATCCCAGTTCAGAGACAGAGCTTTGTATCAGAGGGGCTACGCCAGGGCTTTCTGGTAACTTTTGCCAACCTACTCTAAGGACACAGCCCCAAGCAGCTTGAGGATCAGAGTTGGGCAGTCTTAAGCCTGCTGTCCCTTCAATTTTCTATTATCTGCTGCTGGCCTGGACTCTGTGAATGAGGCTGGACTCTTAAGTGTTACTCTGACCCCATGGAAAATCATATTTGAAAATTGTGTGTGGCATCAGAACTGGATCTCCGCCCAGACTCCATGACATCCAAGCATTGGATGCCAAGCTCCAGGCTTCCCATCGGCAGGGATACAGCTCTGCCTGATGAGCAGGGTTGCAGTGAAGGGATTTTCTTCCTTAATTACTCAAGTACCAGCAGAACTTGGGAAACACCAGTCTCGGAGAGGAATGGTTGGGAAGGGAAAGCTAGGAACATATAGCAACAGGGAAATATCCTCAAAAAAAGCAGCAAAAAGTATGAGAAGTCAGGAGCTGCATTAAGATTCCAGCTGCCAAATAATAGCACCAATGTGTTAGAACCCATCAGGATTAAAACCAAAAAGCTCACTGACCAGAGCAGGGCTTGACCCCTGACTTCCCTTCCCTCCTTGGTGGTTTTCCCCAGGGAAGCCTCTGAGGAGTCACTGCCAGCTGTGCTGGGAGCACCACACATGGGGCGCAAGAGGGACATTGGTGCCTACTTTGCCGCCTATCACCCAGTGACGCAGAAACCAGCTCCTCGCCTGCCTTCGAGGCTGTCAGGCTCCAGCTTTTGTGTCCAAAGGGGTTGTGTCCAAAGCCACAGTGACCTAGTGAGGCAGCCACAATACCTGCTAGAGCCCCACTTTTATGTGTTGCCAGTTGCCTTCAAGAGCTCAGAAACCTCTCGATCTTCAGTTCCAGATTTGGAGTTGTCACCTGCCTCTGCCTGTTACTCATCAGTAAAACAGCAATAGTAGCAACCTCTCAAATTTAGGTACTGCTGTTCTTGTGGTAGATGCTCACATTTCTGACAAGGGCTGGGTGCAGACTCAGCAAGAAAAATCCCATTCTCAGAGTTCTTTGCCATTAGAAAGTAAACTTAATTAGTCTACTGCATAGAGGCACAAGGAAAACATGACTTCTGGAGAACTGAAACACCCACACACACTCTCTGCGGAATCCTCCAGAAGTGCTGCAGCCCGCTGTCCCTACAAACATACATCACAGACCACAGTCGTGTACCCTAGCACCACGCGCTGTAGCATTTTTATGTTCTGTCAATAATTCTCTCCAGCAGCTCAGCAAGTCTGGCGAAGCCCAAGGCTATAGCCACTGGTTTTTATGGGCATAATAAGCAGAGTTTATTTCCACACCACAGACATAAACATTTCCAGGATCCCAGCCACGTACACAGGGCACCTGAGACACCAGCAGCTGTCTCCGGCTCCACTTGACCCCCTGAAAAAGGAGGCACAGAAAATGCTATCCCAGCAGGCACTAATGCAGGTTAATTAAACCTAAAGTGCTCGGCAGGGGCACAGCGAATTGAGAAGCGGTGCTTCTGCAGGCTGCCCAGTGCACCAACCCCACTGTGGCATCATCATTAATGGTTCTCACACAAGCCTCAGGGCTCATTTGCTTGACAAGAGCAAAGCAGTAATTTTACTGTTGAACACTTGCAAAAATGATGCCCTGACTGTTATCAAAAGTGACAGGCAAGTTATGTGAGCAGTTAACTGAAGGTTACTTTTTAGGGCCAAATCTCTGAATAGATCAGACGTCAATTAGTTCATGCATGGAAGGAGGAGGGGAAAGAAAACAAAGAGGAAAAGGAGGAAAGAGGAAAACAGAAGAGGGGAAAAGAAATAGCAGTAAAGAGAAGGACTTAATTGGTTTCCCTGAATTGGTGCCCTCAGAGATAGAAGGGCGAAGGCTTTAAGCGTGGCAGCTGCCTGTCTTCCCCAGGGATCTCTGACCATGCCAGTTGGTTGGCAGCTGCTGCAGTTTAGGCAACGCAGCTGGGACAGCGGGAAGAAGCTGAGGTTTCAGCACATGCAGGAGAAGCACCCTTCAATCTGAACCTCTCACAAGATTTTGGGGCTTTTTGCTTTCCTCTACGTTCCTCAAGTGAAAACCTCATAAGAAAATTTTTGGGGTCCAACAAATTGCATCATTTACATTATGGACACTTGAAGAGGAACAAAGTCATCCACAGAGTGAATGCACCTGGGTACCCTTCAATTCAAGATTTTTAGAAAAAAAAATACAGACTCTTTGAGACTTGGGAGACTGCTTAAAGAAAAATTTTCAGTTTTGCCAACATTTCCCCAGTAAACCAAAAATCATTAGTGATGTTAAATATCCCATTTGAATCACTCTAAATAAAACAAGATGGGTTTTTCACCTTAACATAACTTTCCTTTTGAAAATTATACTTATACTAGGCTACAGAAGTGAAAGCTGAAAAAAAGACAGTATAAAGCTGTAGTCAAAGTGAAGCTTTTGATTAAAAATAATGAAGTTTTTGTTTGCTTTTATCCAAAAGCAGTGTGGAATCAAAACTTTTCTTCTAAAACACAAAAAAGTGGATACAGCCATCTCCCCACTGAAACACCCTATCCATCCTGCTTCACCCCATGGAAAACGTGAGGAAAACAAGGAAATTGAACTCACAACCTGCAAGCTGACTCATGACCAAGAGCTTGGTGGAGCCTGCCTGGCTCAGACAGAGAAAGTCGCATCCCCATCACCTGCAGGGTGAGCAACCAGAGAAGTCTTGTCCCTGCCCTGTGTGTGGGCTACCAAAGGGTTTAGCTGCTAATAACTGTTACTGCTCCGGCTGTTAGCTGGGTAGACTGCTCAGTTGGGCTTCTTTAAGATGGTGTAGCACAAGCCCAGTAGTGCTCTGAATTTTGTGGAGAATAAGGATTGATGGGAGGAAGCGGGGGAATAAGATTCCCCAGGATCAAGACCTGAAAGAATTAAGCCTGTAGACAACAAATTAAATTCAAAGGTATAACTAGAGGTTTTCTTGCAGTTAATGGTTTTAGAAACAATTTGGGTCACGGTTTTAGAAATCAGTTGGATCACAGTTTTAGAAATGCTTTCTTTTATGATTAACAGTAGGAGAAAAAAAAAAAAAAAACAGACTGCTCACTTCTCTGTCTCCCTCCCAGAGCAGCTGCCAAGAGTGCAGGACATTTGGTCCCAGCTAAGCTTACCCAGGTGGGGTGGCAACCACTTGCCGCTGCCTTGTGGGTACACCCAGGTACACCAAGCCTGAGCCCCAGCTCCCGCAGCTCCGTGCCAGGCACAGCCCCGAGCCACGTCCTGCCAGGCTGCACCGAGCTGGGGGAGGCACTGAGACAGCTCACTGGCAGCGAGATTCAAGCACACCATTATTTATTTCCAGATAAGTTCAATTCTGGACCTGTCAACCTTGACAGGGCCATAAATACTCACAGGGTCGGACTTAGGCTGAGCGAGTGTCTTGGGTTTGGGATGGCAATATTGCAGTTGGGAGTTTATTTGTCCGAATTCCCACTCTCCCCATCCCTCCTCTTCACCCCCCTCCCCACCTTTTCTGATCTTTATCATCCCAAGAAAGGTCAGCGTTTTGCCTGACTGGTTTGCTCCTGGAGCACACCCGGGCTTGGTTGATATAAGCAGACTTGATGCAGGCAAGGACTAAACCTCACAGAGAGCTCCCGTTGGTTTTCTGATCACATCCTGGACTGGCTGTCAGGCTCCAAAGGCAACAGGATTTATTGCACTGAAAAGCAGCAGCAGCAGCCGCCCGTGAGGAGCCTACGGAGCTTCATGCACAGGAATAAAAATTTCAGGGCCACTTGGAGATATGAAATATTTCTTAATTACTTTCTGTTCCAGCACAGCTTGAGGATTTTGCTGTTGTTGTTCTTGGGGCTTATTTGGTAGT
>VYXH01002544.1:328418-343457 GCA_013397275.1 Burhinus bistriatus | reverse complement strand
TTTTTTTTTTTTTTTAATGTAACGGGTAACAAAGCAGTATTAATGCCAGCTTCCTTCCTGTGTCTCATAAAGGACTAGCTATGGCTTTGCTCAGGGACTGGATGCTCATGAAGGTTGCTGGCACAGAGAGGGTGCCAGCCTCTATCAGCATGGGATCATTTACCTCATGCTGAAAGACATTAAAATCTCCTCCCCTGAGACATTTCTCCATAATGGCTTTATGGAGAGGTGCATCATTGTAATGCTTGCTTAAAAGAAGCCTGGACAAGCTCCTTCCATTGATTCCCTTCTAGCCCTGCCAGATCATGCATTTCACTAATGCTCCTGCTGCTCAGTAACATTCCAATTCCTACGGCACAATTTTCCCAATCACCCTTAAAACTTAAGCCTGCTCCTCTCCTCTTCCTCCTGCTTAATCTCTGCCCCTCAAACAAACATGATGTTTGTCACTGCTGAAGCCAACACCTAAGACACGAAAGGTCCAGTGGGTGCTAAACTTGAGTTTGTTTCTGGGCTGCTGCTCACTGGGTCCTGGGAGAGGAAAGGGGGAACTCTCTGGGGGAAATGAGAAAGCCCAGAGGCTGAAACCTCTTCCTCCCACCGTTCCCACATCCTCAGACACTGCCTAAACACACGCAGCCCCAGCAGTCAGGACCGTGATAGCAAAAAGAAACTGCCAGGGCTCTGGGAGCTGCACCTTATTCACAGCTTTCCTCTCTCAAAAGCACTTTGAAAAGCTCCTGTTTTGCACCAGCCATCAACCAGCGAAAAGCCCCACAGCCGAACTGCTCAAGGGAACGGACGATCCTTTTGCAGTAGGTCTTTTGGATGGAGGGATGCAGGTACCAGGCTACAAGGGGAAAAATGAACACCGATGGTTGTCTCCTCCTTGTCCCAGGATGAAGGCCAGCTGGGATGTGACTCCAGGTAGACCAGAGGTGGCTGCATGTCCCCATACTGAAGTCATCGGCACTCAGACACCTCTCTTTGCTTCCCCCACCCGGCTGCAGGGCTCTCCGTAACACTGGCACGGAGCCTCTCCTGCATCCCCAGAGGCCACAGCTGAGGAGAAAGGAGCACATTGCTGTAGTATATCCCAGTTTAAGCCCCTCCCAGCAGTTCTGGCTGGTCCTGTATTGTGCCTTGCAAATGCAAATGCAAATTCAAGACCCAAAAAACAGAGGTAAAAGATGGCAACTCCTCTCATTCTGTGCAGCTGAAGAAGAAAAGAAGAGAAGAATGACTTTTCATCACCTCTTCACATCCCTTTTTCTTCTACTTCACTTGTGAACTGAGGACAAGGCAGCACTAGCAGTTCAAAAGTCTTCCCACTCGCGCCACGGTTAGTGCATCAGTTTTCAACCAGGGGAAATCTGCATAATTGTAAAACATAAACCCCTGGACATCACCTTAGAGCAATCAGCCTCCAAAACAGACAAGTGGCACAAGCAGGATTTGCTTCCCTGTTACCAGACCTGCTCGCATCTTTGTTCCTAAAAATGCCACGTTTTCTTCCAGCATACCAGGTTGGGGAGGACGGCAGGGGTGGGCAGCTGGACAGAAAAGAGAATGACAATTTTGCCAGGACAGCTCAATGACCGTGGTAGGTCATGTTTTTTAATCTTTTCTAGGTTAAACACAGGCAGTTGTGTCTTGTTATATTACATTATATAATATGATTTGCTGATATAGTTTGATAGGTTGAATCCAAGAACATGGTGACTCATGTAGGAAATTGGAAGCTTCTGTCTCCAGCATAGTGTTTCCGGAAGTTAGAGTGAATCAAATTGATTGTATTCATTCAGTTATTTTTGCTGTTTACTAAATAAGTATTTATTTAGTTATTTGAAAAGTCTGCAAGGGAAACCTCCCCCGATTTGAGAGAGGGAGGGAAGCTACAGGCTTGGGTGCAACAGATTCTCTAAAATAAAATATTTATAGGAAATGTCCCAAACATGGAACAAGAGGAGAAGGGAATGTCACCGAAGACAGGTGTCAGGACTCCTGGGTTGCAGTCCCTGGCTGCAGCATTGATTTCAGAGAAAGGCAGCTTTTCCCTGTGAAGCAGCCTGGCTGCCAAGGAGTTCCTTGCTTTGGGAGCTGAAAGCTTTTGACAAAAAGCTTGATTTTTTCTGAAATCCTCCCCTCTAACATCTGGCCATCTTGGTTTGCCCAGACATAAAGATCCGCTTCACAGTAGCATTGTAAATCTTAATTAAGATCTGCAAACTATAGATGAAAGGATTGTATGAGTACACAAGTATCAGTACCAGGTACAGCCCCCGAGAAGCACACACTTTCACGCTGTACCATGCGCAGAGGCATTGAGAAATGTATGAATGTCACGGCATTATTGATTTGGTAGCTACTAAAAAGCTCCAGGATCCCCGGCAATAAAAGCATGATAATGAGAAGTAGCCAGGATAGCACTATTTCTGCAAACAGTGTTTGCATTCACTGGGACTAGAGCATAAGCTGTATTTATCAGTGGAGGAGTGAGAGCTGGTTCGAATGCAAAGGATTAGCCAAGTTCATTTTGCAGAAAGGGTGGTGGCTGTGGTTTACCTTTATAGCACCGGCTGCAAGGTATGGGTAAAAAAGAGCAACTCGCCCAAAAGCGAATGCTGCAAAACGAAAAGAAAAGCTATCAGAGGAGAGTATAACTGTTATTTGTTTTGGGGGGATTAGGGGTTTTTTGTTAGGTGAAGCCCTCAAATTCTCAATAGCTAAAACACCAAAACCTTGGTCTATTTATACTCAGGATGTGCAGGAGCACAGCTTCATTACAAGGCGAAGGACAAGCAGAATGTTAAATTGCTCTAACGGGTAGCTACTATTTAATGAAAAAGAAGATAAAGTATCGCTTTACGAAAGCCCGAAGTGTCAGAGATTTCTCTTGAGAGGGCAATATAATGTAATTAAGGCCAAGTGCAGTGATGAAAAGAGCTACCTCAATGATGTATGTGGTCTGATACTGCCCCCACACACATCCCCCCTCTGGTCTCTGCCTAAACGAAGACACAGCCCTAACAAGCTGCCTTCTATGATTTACCACAGCAGGGTATTTCCAAAAGCAGAAAGAAGGACAGTTAGTAAGCGCCATTTGCTCTCCTACCAAGAGAAAGGGGAAGGTGCTGCGGTGCTTTAACAGAGGCTGTGTGAAACAAACGGCTGCTTTGTTACTGCAGGTCATTAGCATAGGTACAACCATAAATTTTGTTGTTCCCTACTGCTGCCACTGCAGCTCTCACTCGTAGAGCGGAAATCCTGCAGAAACCATCCCTTGAACTCACGACATTTTGGACAAAAGGCGTCCTCGCGGTGTGCTGGGGACCCTATGAAGCCTCGCTTTCCACCTTCGCACTTGGCGACACACAGGCTGGAGCTGCATCCTCCACTTCTCCTGCCTGAGGTCCCACGAGCTCAGCCCCAGCGAGATGTTCAGTGCTCAGGCTCTGATGGGCACAGGGAAGTTTGCTCTGGCATTTCAAAGCTTGGAAACTATTTTGTTGTGATGTTTTTTCTCATTAAATGAGTCGTTCTCTCTTAATTTCTCTCTTTTCTGGATAAATCTACTCTAATGGCTGCCACACATGTTCCACATGGCGGGAAATAAAGGAAAACTTTTCACCTCCCATGGATCCTGAATAAGTGATTGATTAAACAGTAATGATTACACTTCCTTTGGTAATGCTGAGCAGGCAGAGAACTTTTGTATTGGAAGCAAAAAGAAAGGAAGAAAGCAAATTGCTTCAATGTTGCTTGCCTTGGAAAAGCTTGCAAATCCTGCTGGCAAAAAGTTTATCGTCTTCTGCAGAGATCCCAACTGGGTGATTTTTTCCTGTCTCTCAGACACAAATACCATGTAAATTCTCTTAAGTTACTTGGTAACTAAGAAAGATATACTTGGCAAATACCCTATCACTACATAATGCAGTAATTACATATTAGGCATCCCGGTACTAATTACATTACCTCTTGATTACTCAGTGATTACACTTTGAAGTAATTACCATGACACCTACGTACTCTGGGTGATAAAGTAGCAATAATCCAGTATCCATTCTAGGGGGAACTGGCTTCCCTATAAACACCTTCCCCCAACACTTTGTATCAAAACCAGATCTGGAGATCTCTCAGGGAGTAGGACTGTGAGAAAGGGAACATGCCCTTCCTCCCAGAATATTGACGGCCTGCAGATCTTCCTCCATTGATCGACACCTGAAGACCTCTGAAAGCAAGACACTCATTTAATGTCAAAGGGAGCCAAAAGTCACCAGGGCAAAAAGCAGGGTGAGGAGTCGAGAGGCTTTGAAAACTGAAAAGAAGCGATACGATGGCTCCAGAGAATCAGCAGAGCAAGACAGCTAGCAAGTGTTCACTGTGTGGCAGCACTAAGAGTGACAAACTAGCACCGACTAGACCAACTAGCAGCACTGCCACGGAAGCAGCCAAGCCCCGTGACTCCAGATTTACTGCTCCAAAACCAGAAGAGTTTGCACCATGTGGCTGAGCCTGACATGCCCCCCAGGGTGGCTGATGGCATCAACTCACGTGATACGTACCCAGGCGTCATACAACCACCGCGCAGATGAATCCCTTAACACGGGGACCCAAGGCTCAAAAGGTTCACACTTGCAAAAGAACTGCTTATCGTCCTTCCAGGATTCAAGTAACCGAATCATATTGTTAGTACATGTTCAGCAAGTAATTTCTTCAAACGTGGTATTTGGCTAGCACTGCTGAATACATCAGAGGGGAAAAGGGAAGAAGGGATTTTTTTAAAACAAAGACTACTGCCACCTACAGCTCTTGCTTGCTTTTTCCATCACCTCCTGAACCTCATTTCTGATCATATACATCATTCCAGTTCTCCCTGCATCTCAGAAAGATGACCCTTTTTAATTGCAGCGTTAGAGATTCACTTCTGCCAGCCTTTTCAGACCGGTCCTGAAAGCTCAGAGGCAACCTGGGCAGCATTTTAAGAGCTCAGAGTCCTGGCACTGTCCCTTAACAACGCTTAGGCTGATGTTAATAGGTTAACGTGTTAAATAATGTCTCTTTCTTGCCTGAACCAAATGAGAAATATTTCAATTACAGTATTCCCATGGAAGATCCCTACCCATTCCAGTTATTATAAGCTGGGCCGCAATCATCACATATCTGCCTGCTGTAAACTAAGATCACAGCTCTTCGGAGTTATTGTTTTGTCATTGCACTGTGCCTGATCCAGGACAGGAGATCCTCTGGGAGATCATGATACAAATAATAAATAAAGTTTCCAAGCTTCTCCCCGCCCCATGCTAAAACATTGCTTGTCTCCCAGCCCATGGCACGATCTGAGCTCTTGTTTTTCCTTAATTAAGCACAGGTCTTACCTACAGCTTGTTGAAATAGATGGGAATTTTCCACTGATTTCAGTGTATACAGGGTCCAGCCCCTAGAATAATTTCCAGCTAAATAAAGTACTCAAGGAAATCACCATGAGAGTTTATTAATAAATCTTATGATGAATTTATTGCATATTGTGTAGGGAGAGGGAAGGAAGACAGAAATTGCATATTGTCTGAAAAAACACGCACTTCCCCATTAAAAATACTCTTCCCTCAAGAGCGTAATAGTTATCAATGAAAACTAGTCAAGTGTGTGCTTCTGTGGAGTAAAACTATTTGCTACTCTGCAGAAAAAAACTGTTACCGGGCATGTATTTCTGCACCTGATTACAGCTTTGGTCATCTGGCATCACCTGCCTGTAGGACACGGCTCCGGGTAGATACGTCATAGCGTACCTCTGTCCAGCTGCAATCAGTCCCACATCTCGGGGGTTTCAGTCCTCCCTCCTTTACACCAGTGGAAGCCAATACTCTGCGTGGATGATGATGCTACAGTACCACTGTGAAGCTAGATAATCTAGCTTCTACTAGAAGCTGTGAAGGTAGATAATCAGGTCAGTTCAGCCTTCCTTGACTTGCCTTGCTCACATGGCAGCATCTTGTTCATACGCCCTCTCCATACGTATCTGCTTCTCTGGTTTCAGTGAGACCATCCACATCTGGAATTTACAGAGGAAGTTCTCCATTATGGACTTTAAAAGGAAACAATTTTCACCCATGAGTCTTTGAGGCTGGAATTCCCCTTAAGAGAAAAAAATAAGGCAAAGCAATCCTATCAGTTGAGATGCACAGAGATATTGTCTCACAAGGGCTTAATTAAGAACATTCTCCTCCTGCTTTGCTGGTCACATCAAACATAGTAAAAGTTCTGACCTCCTTCTTTGGCAAGACCTGGAGAGACTTGGCTGGCTGAACCTGAGCAGTAGCTTCTTCAGGCCCCAAACTGCACTGTGAGGAATGATGAATACCGACGTCTCCTCCCGCACTTGGGCTGACCTCAGCCAATACTCATCCTGCTGGGAAGCCTCATCACTTGCAGCAATGATCAGAGTTGAACACAGACCATGTTTTAACCTACTGCAACGCTCCCACTTCATAATGCTCCAGCAAAAAGAAGAATTCCAGACTTGCCCTTAGAAAATTTTCTCTTTGTGCACCCATCAGCAAGAAGGCAGCATTGCTTAAGCTGCCTGCCACAAGGCAGGTGCAATCCCTGCCTGGGTTCTGTCAAACCTGAAAGTCCCTGGTCAGCTCCTCTTTAGCAAGTAAAAATGAACTGGAAGGATCCAGCCTGTGCCTCTGCTAAATGGATGGCAAAAGGTTCCGTGCCTGGAACATGCAGTCTCACCCGTTGTGTCAAATGCATTTGGCCCTATTAACATTTTATCCGAGTGCCAGAGCAAGAGCAGGAGACTTGGCAACCAGTCAAGAATAATCTTTCCTGGCACGCAGCACCCTGCTGCTGCAACAGCTCTGATGAACTTAGGGACAGTTGATTGGCAGCAGGGAAGAGATTGAAGATGGAGATGTGGAAGATGGGATGGGGAGGAAGGAGCAGTCAGGCCCAGGACTGGTAGCATGGGATTAAAAGATGCACACTGCATGAGTACAGGTCTAAATTGTTCAATGTCAGAGGATCCTGAAGTTGTTTCCTTCAGTCACTGGCTTAGTCAATGGCTGTCTTCTGTTCCCTTTGTTTACCTCTGAAAATAGAAGGTATTAGCACTTATCTGCACAAGACATCTGATTATTGGCCAGCGTTCACACAGCACTGGGAGAGGAAAAAGCTTCTCCCAGCAAAATAGCCCCCACCCACAAGAACCTCCTGAGTGCTTTATCTCAGGAGAAATGGAAAACGGCAAGTGTAGATGAGACAGTGCAGATGCCATGCATCAGTCCTGATGATATGCTCTACCTTGGACAAACTCAGTAACAAAAGCGAGGGATCGCTTGCACTTCATTATGAGATTAAGCCTGGCCTCATCAAAGGAATCTGATGGAAAAAATGCCTCATCTTAATTACTTTCAATTGAATGTCCATAAAACTTACTCTCAGGAAATTATTTGGTACCTCAGAGTCAGAGTAACAGAAAGTGCAAGTGATCAAATCTGGGGAGCACTGGGTAAGCATCAGGAGTGAAAGCAGGTTCCCTCCTATCAGCTGAGGAGTAGACATTCAATTCCTCCATGGGCCAGAAGAATCAATTAAACATAAGATGCACCCAGACATGCAGGCTTCTCTAGGACCCGTCTTCAGAAACTCGATCCAGGGCCTCTTACATAGCCAAACATGAAATTAAAATAGAAAATATACCATGAATGGTCTCCTGACACATTCAAATACCCTAGCATCGGACTAGGTGTGATTTCTATTCACATTAATTAATTGGAACACCTAGAGTTTAAAAAAATAGCTCTGCAATTGCACTGCTTAAATAGCTTACGGTATTACCAGCTAAGGCAAAAGGGAGGGATGAAGAAGCTAGTGATTAAAAGCTACACTTTAATGAGATAGTGGTCCAAGTTTTACAGAATTCATCAGAGATGGTGGTGAAGAACACCCAAATTAGAGCAGCAAAAAACATACTACAGAGCCAAAATGAGGTGAACCATCAGTGTCAGGCATACAGACTGTCAGCCGGAACAGCTGGGTGTCAGGTGGGGGGACAGCAGCAGTGCGATGACAGCAGGGTCAATAAGTGCCACCGGCCACGTGACTCCCTGAATTCATTAGTGTAATAAGCATCACACCAGCAAATTGCAATAGAGGCTGAAACGTAGAAGAAGAGGTAAAACAAAGGGAGCTTTGGAGAGCATTCTGATGAGGAGAAAGAGAGGATTCCATGTAACAAGGACAGCTGGAAGTCAAAGCACACATGGCCCACTGCAGCATTTTTGTACTGGAAGTGGGCTTTCTCATCTTGCCCGGTTTCCTGAGGAAATGAGAGTTAACGCAGTCATGCTCTCTGTGTGTGTGTCTGCCCGCCTTACCCACTTCAACCCAGTTCTACCCAGTGGCACAGCCTCAAAGATGCAGGCATCCCATGTTTTGCAAAAACAGGAAGACAGGGATGTTCTGGGAGCAGCTGGGTTGCAGGGGGGTTACTGAGCATGCAGCCCTCAGATATTGCTTATTAGTCTTCAGAGAAACCACCCAAGATGTTTGACTCCTGTGTTTGGTTGCTCGTGGACCAATGGCTTTTCTTTACTACGATTTCTGTGCAGTTATGCTGCATCCCTGTGGCCTCACGCAGGGGATGAGAGACTCAGCTAATCCGCACCTTGGGAATCCTCAACAATACGAGGAGTCATAGAATGCAGCAGCCAGAGGACTTAGCCATGGAACTGTCAACATGTGAAGTTGAAGAAATTACCAGGTTCTCCCAAATGAGATGAATTAATAATGTTCCAGCATAAGGGCAACAGAAAATGTCTGTCTTTAATTTCTTTTTCTCACTGATTTATTAACAGCATGGAAACACAAGCATGGCACAACAGAAGGGTCAACTCCCAAATCCCCTTTCTTCTTATAAATCAGGGAAATTACTTTTTTTTTTTCTAAGCCAGTGAGGTGTCAGAATCAGTTCCAGCATTTGAATGTGTGGCTTGGAGATCCAGCACCGTCAGAGCAAAGTCAGTACACTTAACACCTAAATTACCTTTGGCAGCATGCAAGGGAGCCCATAGGCAGATTCCACCAACCTGAGTCTTCCTCTCAACATAGCTAATTCAACCCAAAACCTGCAAACCAAGCTCTTGAGAAAGGAAAATGTAGTTACTCTACTTACGCCTAAAAATCCTACTGGTAAAATGAATATATTTATCCTCCTGCTGAAACAGAAGAGTATCCCCTTGCTGGTTGTGCTTTCACCTGCCTTGCGGCGCAACCAGCTTCTTAGCTGTGTACTTCAGCAGGTAGGTCCCACATCAGCCACGCTGAGATGGGAGGCATCTTTGAAAACACACTGCCCCATCCAGTGATTTCCCTGTCTAGGCTGACTTGGGGAGAAGGTCTGGAATAACAGCAAAAGACAAA
The DNA here is from genome assembly GCA_013397275.1 of Burhinus bistriatus. Classification (NCBI taxonomy): domain Eukaryota; kingdom Metazoa; phylum Chordata; class Aves; order Charadriiformes; family Burhinidae; genus Burhinus; species Burhinus bistriatus. Next base: position 334,028 of record VYXH01002544.1, on the reverse strand, counting down.
AAGCTCCTCAAAGGAGGGAGATGACAGGGAGCTGAATTCAGTTGGCCTGAAGGTTTTTTTCGTACCCTACTAGTGTGTAATGAATCTGCATCTTCCCACTGCAACTGCAGGCTCATAAAGATCTAGTTCAGTGTTTCCCTTTTATTCATGCTGATGATAATATAACTAATTGTAGTCTTCCTGCCCATCAAAAATTGAACGAAGAAGGAAATCTGCATACTGACTGAACATGCTGCCAGGGAGAATAATAAATGAAAATCAAAGGCCCTGTTCCCAGATGACTGCGTGCAAAAGAATCAGTTTGCATGAGAATTCACACTTTCAATCACCACTGGAAGTCTGCCGTTCATGGCATTTTTCTGGTGAAAATGATACAACTATTTGATCTTCCTCAGAAGAAAATGTGTGATGTTCAAAAACGCACAAAATCGTGCCCCTTCTCCAAGTGCCTAGGCAGCGAGACTGGGAAGAACCCAGCTTTGGATGCATTAAAACCACTTGCAGCATCCCTTGATATCAGCCTGATTTATATGATGACTTCCTGAAAAAGAGATAATTATGTAGATTGGGATTATTTATTTACACAGTCCTGTCACATTTGGAATGAAACTGGAGCCCCTGATCTGCTCAAATTCCCTTGCACAGCTGATATAGAAGTTCCCTGTCAGAACAGATAGAGCATGCGCCTGTCACACTGGCTCTCTCTAGAAGTGAAAGGACATTATTCAGGCATGAATCACTTGAATCAGGGCAGCGTCTGTCCCAGAAACCTCCTCAGCTCCGAGCCAGTGTGCACTGCTGCTGTCGTGACCAACAGCAGCAGCCACAGCGGTTTTATGGGTAGATTTGGAAGTACGGTTCCCTGCAGTCAGCCACGTGGACATGCTGGAGATACATCACACCACCTCATGGCAGGCTGACAGTAGCCTGGTGTTTGCCTGGTCTTTCAAGAGAAAAGCAGAATAAAGCCATACCACAGCTCAGATGCAGGTTTCACAGTAAAGTAACATGAACAAGGCTTGTATCCCATTGCCACTGCCTAAAAGCAACATGACCAAATGCCCGTGCTGTTTTTCCCACCTAGACTGGTTTCTGGAGTGTGTCTCCGCTAGTTTTTGTCAAGAGGACACATGTATGACCTTTCCAAAAGTCCTCTGGTGCCACCTTTCTCATCTAATGATCTAGGTCCTGCCGTGGGATGGTTCAGAAGTGAACAGGACACTCCCCACTCTGCAAGTCTATAGGATTTCCCCGTTAGTACAGTTGCACCAGAGCTACCAATTCTCCCTACTCCTGAAGAGTCGGGGCTGAAGCAGGGAGGCAACTGAAGTTGAAGTTCCTGATAAAACAAAATGCAATGCCTTTTTTAAGACATCTTGAATGGGAAAGGTGTTCTACAGTGATACTTGAGTCACCTTTACACCCTTTCCATCCCTCTGCCCATCATCCTGGGCCTGCTGGACAGAGCAGCTCTCAGGCTGCTGTGATTTGTACTGCTCCAGACCAGCTTTTTCTGATTTCGACATTCAGATTTATTGGATTGCAGACTGGCCTGGACATTCCCTTCCAGCTTTCTGCTCATTTATGCAAGTCAACATCGATTTAACTCTTCTGGATCAGCTGTGTCTCCTCGTTGCATTGCTGGAGCAGCGCCAAGGGGATGGAGCTGAGGCTACAGTCTGACCTTACATATTAAATACAAGTCACACGAGTCACTAAACCATTTGTCTCTACAGGGGGGCCCTGTACCTGCCAGAGAGGAGCAATTAAATGAGCAAGTGTCCAGAGAGCTACAGAGACAGAGGAAACTGGATATATTTGGAGGTGTTGGAGTAGTCTTCTTCACAAAGCATCTGTTAATTACATTCCTCATTAGCTTGACTTCCCTCCCATCAGCCCTACAACCCAGTGAAGCAAAAGGGTGCAAAGCAGGGCCTGAGCAAGAGTGAAGCACCAGACTCCGCACAGGGAGGAGGTGTTGATCTCACACACAACTTGCCTGCGCTCAGGAGGGCAACTTCGCCTTGGGAGCTGGGCTCCTGCGTCCACTGACTGACATTCTCTCCCCCGTCCCCTCGGGTGTTTGCTGCCCATGGGCACGCTTGCAGCCTGTTACTAATTTGGACTTGTCTCTCCAGTTCACTTCATTCTTTTGCTGGGGGCGAGGGGAGATTAAAAATCAGAAGAAAAAACAAACCTAGAAAGGAATATTTTTTTACCTGGTGCTGGACAGAGCTCAAGCAGGAGTGGGACACCCTCTGAACATACGTCTTTCTGGAACAAAAAGAATCACCTGTTCTCTTCCCCTGTGCAAACATGGGTAGGGAGAGGGGTACCACACTTTCTATTAGCTAAGAGTATTCCTTTGGCCTTAAGCCCAGTATCAGGGCTATAATTAGGGTCAGAAAAATGGTCAGCATTGGTAGCCATCTGTGGAAGACACGCTTCTATCCACCTGAGAAGGCGGCACCTACCTGGCACCCTTCCAGTCGTACTCCTTTCCCCCCTGAGGGCCTACTGTCTCCTCCGTAAAATTCTCATCACGACAAATTTTGAGCAGCCTGCTGTGACAAGATCATTTCGAGTGCTGCGTGCCCAGTGCCAGCCCGCCCCGGCGATGCTCCAGGTCAGGGCTAACCCGCCGCTGACTCCGGCTCGGATGCAGGAGAGCCTGCTCCCGCCTGGCTCCCATCCTCCCTGGGTGCACAAACATTTCATCTAACCATGGAAATGACAACACAAACTCTCGTTTCCTGAAAGCAGATGGGGCAAAAAAAGACAGCTGCTACAAAGCCTGGTCCTAAAACTAGCTTCTCTGAAGATGGAACTGCATAATTTCTGATGTTTCCTGGCAAACTAAGGGAATGATTTTCAATAAATGGAAAAAACATGATTTATTTCTCTGCTGCTGAAACACTTTAATTCACTGTTTACCCCCTAAAAAATATTGTTTAGGAATTTGTGGTACTTTTCAAGTCAGCATTATATATAGATTTGTTTTTATTTTGGAACCAGAGGATGGCAGTGCTATTAAAAATTAAATTTGGATTAAAGGACCTAAAATACAAAGGCTTTTCATTTTGGGTGAAAACAAATGTTTCAGGTAGACCAAACTGAGTATTTATGACAGGGTTTCACTGTCACCTCCAAAAAAATTCTGTTAACTTATCAGCATAAGATTCTCCTTGATTTTTCTCACTCAAAACCATAAACCTGTCCTTTTTAACTAGTTCTTGTTAGATATTGTTTTCTTTTCCCATTTCCATAGAATACGATGCTTACTTGGAAGAAGCATGAATTTGTTGGTAGCGCAGCAGTCTAGGCAACAAGAAAAGCTTTGAAACACTGATGGAGAAACAAGCCTGCAGGAAGGCTTTCTAAGCTGATACCACTAGAGGCTGGTAGAAAAATTGTGCATGCAATGACAAAATCTCTATAAAATAAAGGCAGAAAAAGAAAAAAAAAAAAGCTGGAAAAAAAATTAGAGGAAAAAGCTGTGCAAAAGCTTTAAAAACCCGAAACATTTTAGCTATATGCTTGGACCCAAGGGGATTTTCTAAGAAACAATGCGTCTGAATGGGACATTCAGAACTCCCTCATGAGAGCAATTCTACATTGTGGAATATTTTATATTCTTTTTGCCAGAATGCTGATTTGTATGCGACCTATACACAGAGCAGTAAAACTTTTAGGCCACCTTTCATTGTGTGTTTTATCCCAAGACAGGAATGGCTAGCAAGCTTAAATTGTTAGCTGTATCTGCCAACACTTTTAATAAAATAATTCCTGTCCTCGTGACCATACATCATCGCAGTTCCATTAGTCTGAGCCAGTTGTAATAAACTAATCTGCAGAATGATTTCCAGGCACCTGCAGCTAAAGAGAAAATAGTAAGTTTCTCTTCCTTGCTTCTCTTTCTTACTCTCTTTCTTTTTCTCTCTAAATGATAGACAGACAGACAGATATCTACTCTGGTGACTGGGATATTCCTTCTTATTTTTACTTGCAATATGGCCATTCAGAGCAGGTCTCATCAGAAGCTGGTAGATGGCTACTGTATTTGGGATATAAATAGCGTCTGTGCCTTGTGCAAGCAGGCACTCTTGCACTGATGTAATCACGATGGAAATTAGTTTTGTTGAAGGCTTCTTCCCTCCCAGTGAACATACTGGGAACCTTATCCTATAGTCAGTGTACAGACATAAAGGAGAGTCTTCATGCAGGGTAGTCACGCTGGTGTTAACGCAGCTCCAAGAGGGCATTATTTGCTTGCTCTTCAGGGCTGGCTGAGCAATTGGATTATTTTCTTTGTGGGTCAGCCCTAAAGTTACTGTCACAAGCCTTCATAACTAGGCAGTTCTCCAGCCATGAGGGAAGGAATGATTTTTACTCTAACAAATCTGGGCTGCATCTGCACTGAGAGCAAAAGTGTTAGTAACAGAACTTGTAACCTAACAGGCAACCAGTCACTCCCTCTGCCTCTCTCCCTGGAGATGGCACAAAGGCATCTTGGCAGAGTAGAGGCTGCTGCAAGTGAAGGATGACGCATATTAACACTGCAGAGATTAGATGTCATGACCAAAACGCCACAGGCAAACCGTAGGCTGCAACCAAACCGCCTTAGCTGAGCCACGAGTGGAAGAGCAGCCCTGCGATAACAAGGGGGTGCTGCAGACCTCTTCTGAGTGACTTGACAGAGCAGCGTGGGAAAAACCCTGTGCAGCATTTCCCAGATGTCTGGTTGCCTCCAACCAGCACTATCAGACTCTGAGTGTCTTGAACCAAACAGCACTTGTCTTGCTCCTTCTGCTGCTTTGCTGTGTCCCACCCAGATGACGCAGAATGCGCCAGTCAAGAGTGGAGAAGCATCATGGTTGCCTAGGCAATGCCTTTGCCATGAACAATAAATAAAATAAAAGACAATGCGTTTGAGTTAGCGGCATCCAGGAGTCCATATTGCACTCGCCACTGCAATAACTCCCTACTGAAAAGCCTCCTCCTCCCTTGACACATGTACACGTACACATGCAAAAGTGCTGGTGCATTCCTCCTGCCTTTCAGTGTGGGGAAACTGCCTCCTCCAGCTCAGTCGCCAAGTAAAAGAGCAAGAGAGGGAGAAGAAAACACAGCCAAAACCACATTCAACCGAGCCCACTCCTTTCTGCGTCCTCAGAAATGACTGACAAATCGTGGGAGGAATCCAAGACCCTAAGACAAGGAGTCTCCGCTATTGTGAACCGCTGCAGTGAAACCTCTTATTTAAACCTAAAGGGAAATTGTCATATATACACATATCAAAACAGAAAGCAAGCCACCCGCCCACCAACCTGCTCAAAGTGGGTTTCTATCAAAGGAAGACACTGCAGACCAGCACTCGCTGCGGGCAGGCAGCCACCGCCTGGCCAAGCGTGATGGTGTTGCTCGTTTTTCACTCTGACACCACTGCAGGCTCCACAAGGCTCCTTGACTTGCAAGGTGATCAGAATATTGAGTACGATACTGCAGTAGCGAGCCTGGCACCCAGCACGGCAGCAGAGCGACTACCTCCCTCCCCTCCCCGCCCCCTTTCTTGCTCGCATGCAAGGAAAAAAGGAAAAAGAAGGAAGAACA
>VYXH01002544.1:271309-328412 GCA_013397275.1 Burhinus bistriatus | reverse complement strand
CATAACAACGAGATTCTAAGCATCCAACGCCCCCTCATATATCTTCAGAGAAGAGACCTTGGCTCCATTGTTTCCAGTCCTTCAGCTCCTTTCACAAATGCCAGAATGTGTCCGTCGGTCCCGTCCCCATGCACACACACCCTTTTTAGTATGCATGCTTTTGCTACAGAAATGTAACCCCAGCAGTACATTGTAATGATGGTCGTGCTGCAGGGACACTGCAGTCCTTCTCTGCCCGTTACTATGCAAATAAAATTCCTGGAGAGAGCAATAAGTCATCATCTACCCCACATGATAGAGCCCATTGCTTGGACCAGCTGCTAGGGTCGGATCCGGCAGTGGGACCCAGCTTTATCCTCCTCACTCCATTCACCCTCAAACCCTTGACCCTCAGTACCCATTCATGAGGCAGAAACAATGCTGTCCTGATTGACAGCCTGAAATCCCACCCTAAATCTGAAGCTACTCCTAACTGATACCACCAGAAACCCATGGAGGTTGAGTTTTAGTCAGGGAAATATTGCCAGACTTGAATCTCAAAGGGCACGGATTAATTGATCGCCACAAAACACACCTGAAAGGCACAACATTTGTGAACATGTTGCTTGCCCTACTCCTTCTACTGATCTTTTCTCCCACCTGCCACCTCTCTCCACTCTGTCCTCGGGTCTCTTGGACCACTTCTCTTGTCTCATCTCCTGTCTGGAATATACTTAAGCCACAAGCTTCAGTCCTGCCTGTAGGGTGAGTCATCAAAAACACCTTCATAAAACTTCCCTTACGCTTGTGAGCTTCTTTACCTCATCCAGTTGGGCAGGTCGCACGCAGAACAAATTACCTTTCTGATTTCTGAGATTTCTTAAAAACTCATGTCCTCTATTCAGGATGGGAAAGTCAGTGAAATTCAGTCCTACAGGGGTTAAAGGTCCAATGGCCTATTTTCATCATATTTCTGAGATGCAGAAGCGTGCTGCATGATCAAATATCTTCAGTATATTTAAGCATACTCCCCGTTCATCTTAGTTCTTTTTATTTATTTATTTTAACTAAATAAGATGTCTCTGAAAAGCATTTAAATTTACATAAATATTGTGGAGAAGAAAATTTCATGCTGCTACCTGACTAATCAGTTACACGCTAGCAAACCCAGCAATAACAGCACAGCAGAGGTGAGATTCTCTCCCCCTCCCATTTGTATTACTTCTTCTGGATAATTTCTTATCGATCAGCTGAATGACACAGCAGAAATTTCAATTTCAAATTAAAAAAATTCATTTGCTGATTCAGTTTTAGAAAATGTTTGTAATGGGTTTCAATGTCAAAAAGGCATCATTTCATTGACCGGTTCTGACTCAAGAATATGAAACTAACGCATTCTGTTGTTATCCCTTTCGGTGGCAAATGAGTGTTATAAAAATTAAGACTGGAAAAATAGATCATTGTTATCAATATCAGATAGCAAATATTCTGAACTCATAAATGTCTCTCTGATGTGAGCTGGGGATTGACAACATAATCAGCTCTCTCGCCACTCTGCCTTTCTTCAGCAAAACGTGTGTTCGTGTGCACTACGGTCTCCTCCTTCCCCCAGACCTTCCCCCCTTTGGAGTTGCTCAGGAGAGCTCATCGCTGCCTGCGGTGAATCAAAATGTGTTATCATTAGGCTCAATGTGTTATTGAGTTAATTAAATGTCACAGTTTTGATAACATTAATTAGAAGCATTTCAAACTCACCTGAACACACACCCTTCACAAAATCTGAAAAATACGTGCCGATGTTTTCATCGGGGTAGATTTTGTTGCTGGAAACACTTCATCCATCCATTCATTACTAATATTCAATGCATTTTGTACATCGTAAGGTAGTATGTTCTTCCTCACTTTCTCATTCTGTACCAGACTGTAGGAAAGACTTGCGACACTTAGCTGGTGTCCCACGTTTGGGAGCTCAGGTTCCCAAGACAAGGTTGGACCCATACTTCCAGGATGTGACTTTCAGCATGTTGCACTCTGCAAGTCAATGACAGCAACTTTAGACTGTGGGTTGTCCCTCACAAAATCGTCATGGAGGTTAACGTTGTCCAAGTCTGCATAGCCCAAGGATCTATTCCTGTGCCTACTTAGCATGAATTTCCACACCTTGAATTTGAAATGAGGGAAGGTCCTAAACCAAAGCAAATCTCAGCTCAGAAAATCCACACCTTAGTAACTATGGACAAGACAATTTTCCAGGCCAGGTACTACACTACAAATGAATTCCTATATGCGCTGCAGATCTTTTCTTAGACAATACTTCATTTCCATTTAACCCATCAATCATCTCATATTTCACCTCCTCCACAGCAGGCTAGTGCTCCCTAACACAGCCATCATCCCCATTTCAAAAGCAATCTCGAGAACTTCCTTCTGAGGAATACAAGCCCAAAACTTATTTGCCAGGTTTCGCTTCAGGATGTCTCATGGTCTCTTGAAACCCTGACATGGCTGTTCTCCTATTACAGATTGAAATGACATTTTGCACCTTATCAGAAGTCTATTTAGCCCTTTGTTACTGTATAAGGGACATGAAGTACCAAATAAAGGACATCCTCCACAATACAGGACAGGTGGGCACTCTAGAGGTGAACCACCGGTTATACATTTACCAGTAACTACTGGGCTGCTTCTCTATGTATTCACTTATGTGAGGCTTTCCTTGTTTTTTTAAGCTTCTCTGGCAGAAGAACAGACACAAATCACACCTGATCAATTCTCCATGCTACAAAAGAGAAACAAAGATAGTAAAATAAGATAGAAACAACCGTCATCTCTTCTCCATTTCCCTGCCAGCTGGCTGGAGTCTGAACTGCAATGCGCACTCGCAGTGGACTTTTTCATGGAAGCCCATCATCTTTTGTTTCTTCATCACTGTGACATTGTTAGTTTGTTGTGGTCCCTTTGTACACTGCCTTATCGTTTTGTCTCAAAACACTGTGTCGTATGTCTGACACATGAGGTGTGCCACAGCATCTTCCACTAGGCTTGACCCTGGCCTTAACAAGATGAAGGGGAAGTAAGTGTTCCTGGAGACTGAGAGAGAGAGAAGAGAAGAGAAGAAAAAAAAAAAAAAAGAGCAGCTTACGAGAACTTTTATCAGGCAACTGTGTAAAACACGCCATTTGCTATTAAAATGATAAACTGGAATAGTTTCCAGAGATAAGGATTATGACAAAATTCTGTTATTAAGTGCTTTAGCATTGTTCTTGGCAGTCGAAGACACTGAAAACAATGTATCTGTGATAAGATGAGGAACATAAGTAAATTTTCACTGAACTGGCTGCAAATAGGAACAACGGAGCAATACAGGCAATAACACCACAATTTTGGCAATTCTCTACAACAATTAAATGAGACTTTGGATAACATCATGAAACTGGGATAAAAGGTAGTAAAAAGGTGTTTCATTGTGTGAACGGTAAAAATCAAAATTTTTGCATTAAAATTCAACAATAATATGACTGTTGGGAGACCATCAGAAAAATTCATTCAGCTTGAAAATGCATCCAAATGCTTGAGTATGAGGATTTCCTGGTCCTTACATGTCTCCAGAGCACCACTAGCTCTAGTGAAAGATGGAAAGAATTTTTTTAAAACGAGAGAGAAAACTACCAGGGAAGGGAGAAACTATAAACCAATATTCTTACCCTAGAAAGAAGAATGGCCATACTGGGTCAAGCCAAAACCAGTTTAGTTAAGTGGTTTTTGGCCAGCAGTTTTCAACAGAAAATACTGGGGAAGTGTACAACATGTACAGGCATGTATGCATAAGTTTATTTAAATTAAGAGAAGGAAGAACTTGATAGAAAAAAATAGTTACAGCAAGAGTTTCTAACTATAAACCACTAACTTTGTTCTAAAAAGTTTCAAATAACGTATTCTATGTCAAGACTTCTTTATATATTCCAAATGAGGGGAAAAACCCCCCACAAGAGTCAAACAATAATTTGAAAGGGAGTCACTGCACAGGGCTATAAATACATTCAAAGACAGAAGAAAAAGCTAAAGTAGTACATACCACAAATGTCAGATTTGCTTTTTACAAGAGCAATTGCCCACTAAAACCGTTTGTCTACAGCTTTGTAGAGATCTCATTCGCTGAAAGTCTTTAAACCAAGGTAGGATGATCAGACAAAGGTTATAGGCCTTCTGCAGATGTAATGGAGTGCTAGTCTGCACTCTAAGCTGGCAAGATGAAAAAGTTAAGATTAAATGGCTCGTGGTCACCTTCTAACATTAAAATATGTGATTCCCAGGCTCTCTGCATTATAGGTTTTGCTACCTTCCCATTTTCTAGGTGGACTAGAGTCATCTGAGCCACAAACCATCACTGAGAAGACAGTGGCATCTCAAAGTCACTGCACTGCAGTTTCCTCCTTGTTATTGCTTCTTGCTTTGGAGTTTCTCTGCATAGACCAGCTGCTGCTTTACTACTTTTGTCCACATGTTCTCTCTGCAGAGAGTGGATTGAGAACAGCCCTGAGGAGAGGGACTTGGGGGTGTTGGCTGATGAGAAGCTCAACACTAGCCAGCAATGCGCGCTTGCAGCCCAGAAGGTCAACTGCATCCTGGGCTGCATCAAAAGCAGCGTGGCCAGTAGGTCAAGGGAGGGGATTCTGTCCCTCTGCTCTGCTCTGGTGAGACCTCACCTGGACTACTGCATCCAGCTCTGGAGCCCCGAGCATAAGAAGGACATGAACGTATTGGAGCGGGTCCAGAGGACACCACAAAGATGATCAGAGGGTTAGAGCACCTCTGCTATGAGGACAGGCCAAGAGAGTTGGGGTTGTTCAGCCTGGAAAAGAGAAGGCTCAGGGGAGACCTTAGAGAAGCCTTCCAGTATCTGAAAGGGACCTACAAGAAATCTGGTGAGGGACTTTTTACAAGGACATGTAGTGATAGGACGAGGGGCAATGGCTTCAAACTGGAAGAGGGTAGATTTAGATTAGATCTTGGGAAGAAATTTTTCACTCTGAGGGTGGTGAGGCACTGGAACACGTTGTCCAGGGAAACTGTGGAAGCCCCATCCCTGGAGGTGTCCAAGGCCAGGTTAGATGAGGCTTTGAGCATCTGGTCTATAAGGAGGTGTCCTTGCCCATGGCAGGGGGGTTGGAACTAGATGATCTTTAAGGTCCCTTCCAACCTAAATCATTCTATGACTCTATGAAGATCATGCCAAACTGGATATCTTGTCTCACCGCATGCACACCAGCCCCCTTGCTACCCCTGCAGGGCCACAGCATCAGTAACGTTCAAAACCCCCACAAAAATTGCCCGTGTTTATTTGGTTCAGAGCACATAGGGCAGGAAGGGCAGGGAAGCAGGAATAGCGTCTGTGAAGCCAATGTTTTACCTGGCTAACACGGCCCAGATTTGCTCAAAATGAGGTTTGTTGGAAAGTTCACAAACCTTTCAACAAGCCTTGCACAAATAACCTGACAGGCCTGCCCTTATGTTAGACTCCCACCGCAGAAACTGCCATTGGTCTCACTGCTGTAGTTTATTAGAAGAATAGCTAGTGTTTAACTGGCAGTGTTTAACTTAAGGCAGCATTTAATTGGAAGTTAAAGTAACTATTTAACAAAAGAGAAGATAATCACAAGAATGAGGAAAAGAAAAACGTTGTCCTCTGAGGTAATACAGATAGTCCCCTCAGAGCCAGTCAAGTGAAGATACTGGGCCAAACATCAACAACCTTATTCAATCAAGATGTTAGCAGTGCTGAAGGTTACCTGGCAGCTTAGAAATGCAAGGCATGTGTCTGAAATTAGAGGCTGATGTGCTTGAGAAGTCTCATTTTGACATTGTCCTCCCATGTCTGTCCTGCTACACCTTTTTTTTTTTTTTTTTAACAGTTGTTCACTGCCTCTCTCAAACAAATGGTAGGAAAGACAAATGTCCAGACTGATATCTGGAGCTAGTGAAAAGGTTCAGAGTGGCAGTAACAGAAATGAATGTTTTCACATCTTTCAGAGCAGAGAGCAAGTAAATCTAAGCAAGCTGCCCACACTGCCGTCATCCTGTCAAGGCCAGAGTCTCCACTGGTCAAGCTGGAAACACGTCATTTGCACTGACAAATAGTGAGCTTGCGCAATATGTTTCTCTGAAATCACCAGCATGATTCACAATAACTTCAGAATCTGGCCTCAGAAGATCAGTTGAAATGGCCTATCCTATCCTTAATGTCTTCTGCAGCCTCTGAAAAGAAATACATACTGGGAAATAGGCTTTCAAGAACACTACCCAGCTACACAAACATCTACAATCTACTCTGACCTTCACTGAAAACTTCCTCTCAGGGAAAGAAAATTATATCTTTTAATTTTTTCTAATGTTCTGGTTTATTGTTTTTGCTCCTTCTCATGCAATATAATTAAAATGATGTCCTCAGAGTTGGAGGATACTTACAATAAACAGATTCTGTGGAAGCTGAACGACTCAGCTATGGTGCTTAATCAACTGGAGAAGATGTTTATTGCTGCATATGCTCTGCTGCTGTGCAAACTAGCCCTTAAACACTCAGCTGCTAAACAAGAGAAAATAAAAATCCAATAAGAACAAGTTAAGGTCCTTGACACACGATAGGGAAGCAAAGGCAAGAAAGCAGGATTGTCTCTTGCACAATGGGAATAGACTTAGACCAGTTAATGCATTGTGGAATAAATTACTAGCAATAGATGAATGACAGGACACATAAAATGCTGATTTTCTTCCAGTAAGTGACCATGTATAGCGACCCTTAAAGCTGCAAAAGTTTGCTGTGCTTCAACTCTCCCAGTGCTGGCTGCTTCAGAGCTCGGACAAAACCTATGAGCTGCAACATAGCTCATGTGCCTCCCTACAGGAGGTCCAAACAGAGCTGTTTCCATGGCTGAAGAACACATTTTAAATAAACCCAAAGGGTAGAAGAGCAGATGTTAGCTGCAGTGATAAATGGGAAATATGTTGAGGGCCAAATGTTAAAGAGTCCACAAGTACAAAATGAGGCTATCACTGTAATGAGCCTTATACTTATCAACTGAAAACTAAGATATGGGAAGAGTCGATGCCTAGTTTTGCCTCGAGAAGTGTAAAGAGTCATATTGCTCTAAACCTTTTGACGTCCCTTCCTGTCACGTACAAATAATTCAATGTAATTTCCAGAGCTTCTTGGTTTAGACAGGATTATAGAGACAAAACTCTTCAGTGCTACTGGGATGTTCAACCTGCAGATCGTGCACAATTTCACCTAGTGGGACCGAACTGGGCAAAATCACATGACTGCAGGAAAGATGACAACGAAGGGTACCTGGAGGAGAGAAGTGGAGAGCTGTAACCCATCAGCGCGTGTTGTGTGTCCCTCTCATCGGTGACCTTCTGAGCCATTCAGTTAATGGTGTCTCTGAATCAGTAGCTCACTTGTGAGCATGACAATCTTGCGTGTAGAAATCCTGCAAGGCTCAGTTGAGGCAGACAGTTCAGGAAGGCTGCCCTTTGGCGTCTGCAATTTTATGAATCAGCTCCTGTATAATTAGCCAATTTTTACCCTATGTATCTTTCCAGGGAACAGTTTTTATATCTACCTTATTATATGTTTCTGCTGGAGCTCTTAAGTTGAATAAATTACATTATTAACAGCACTAATAGCAACAAAGTGAGTGATTGGTAGGAATTTCATTTGGCACACTGGAAATTACAGTTAGAGATGTGTTTTAAATGCTGATAAACACAAGCAGAGGACTCCTACTTTGCTAGAGAAATAGATTCTTTCTTTCCCTCCTCTTGTGACTGAGTCCGAAATATTACAAAATTATTTCTCCCTGCAATGTGCAGCCCAATCCATGCACCTTGTCTCTTCCTTCAACTTTGCAATACTGATATAAAGCTTTTCTACTTTGACCTATCTTGCCTCTACTGAGCTACTGCACGCCTAGCTATAGTGACCCACTGTAAATCCTCAGGAGTAAGTTGTTCTGAATTAGAAAAATATAATAGAAAGAAAAGGCGAGCATTTGATTTCTTTGGGCACCAGGGAGGAATTAACTCATATTTGTAACTCAAAATAAGCACCTGGTTAAGGATTGCCTGTCATAAGCAGGGAATATAAACCTGCCAGAGGAATCAAAGCACCAATCATCAGATTTTATTTTCCCTAGCTGTGTGAAGTAACAACTGCATTCCTTCAGAAATCACACAAAAAATAGTAAAAAAATCCTAAGGACTTAGGTATTAAGGACAAGTAACAGGTCTATATTAGGAACACACACAATGACACCCCTTATCCATTTTTCTTTCTTTCTTTTTATTTTTTTGTATATCTTCTTTTTTAAGGTGAGTTAAGAATGTTGAAAGAACATGCTGGGCCAAAATCCAGCACTGATACAGGTGAAAATATCTGTATAACATGAAGAGAAACAGCAGCATCAAATTGTCTGCATTTTCGGTTAATAAAACCACATAAAACATGGCAGGAAATGGGTTTGCTTTATTTTTTTTCTTGCTCCTCTTTTTTTTTTTTTTGGTTATATATTCATTTAAGTCCTCTTTGTGCCCTGTCATATTTAAAGGTACTCTAAGTCAAGAAACTTAGAGGCGAGCATGTTTTTAGGACAGATACCTTTCAGACAGTGAGCAAAGAAAGCTTCCAGACAGCGCTTTCTGAACTTGTCAGCAGAAGCATTTGCAGCGGAAATTTTCTTTCAAGAGCTGTATGCATTCAATCAGGGAGCAGAAGCGGTGCTGTGTGAGCTGAGCAACCAGGAGTGCAGCCTAGTATTTTCGGTACTAATTATGCAACGAGGCAGACTCTGGTACAAAAACAGTAAACAGTTTGTGAACGACGTCAAGCACAAATAATCATAAAGGCAACGTGGTTGTTCACAGATAAATCATGAGTGAAAGCTTTCATCTGCAGGAAAACAGAGATCTAGGCTCTTGCAAAATATTAATAATTATTATTAATAATGGGCACAAACTTGAACATAGGAAGTTCCATCTAAACATGAGGAGGAACTTCTTTCCTTTGAGGGTGGCAGAGCACTGGAACAGGCTGCCCAGAGAGGTGGTGGAGTCTCCAACTCTGGAGACATTCCAAACCCGCCTGGACACCATCCTGTGCAACCTGCTCTGGGTGACCCAGCTCTGGCAGGGGGGTTGGTCTAGATGATCTCCAGAGGTCCCTTCCAATCCCGGTGATTGTGTGATTAGCGAGAAAGTCTCACTGACGTCACAGAAACGATTTCTTCCTCTCACAAGCGTCCTTGTCCTGCCAACCAAAATTAAGTTCCCTACTGCAATATTATTTAAACTGGAAGTGCTGAAGCCTGCAAGGAATAGAGTTCTCTGACTCCTCGTTCATCAGTTCACATAAGCACAAGCTTATTTTTAACCATTTTGAGTGATCACAGGGTCCTACCAACCGGAGTGTGCTTTACTACCTCAGCACCAGAGTGCCAGCACCCTGCAGAACCCTCAAAAGCTGAACCTCCGCTGAATTTTTGCTTTGATTCCCATTCTGGTCCTGGTAGATGGAGCTGGAAATACACCAGCAGCTCCAATACTGGCTTTCTGTTGGCTTATTCAGACATCAAAACTCCCTGACAAATCTAAAGTGCTGCCTTCTCAAACAAAATCACTACCACCACGTTACTGTACTGTAATCCTCTTGGATACCAACCATGAGTAAAAATCCAATTCAAGGATTTTCACTGGGAGATGAAAGGGCTTCCTCAAACTCATCCCGTGTTCCTTCACCTCCAGGCAGGCACTGAATAACTCTGAACAGGATTTTGTATGGAATGAAAGGAGAAAAAGATGTAAAACCCTTTTGGTTCTCTCCAATGAAAGCTCACACAGGAAAATGAAGGACATAAAGCTATGAGGAAAGAGAGCGAAATTATAAGAGAAAAAGCCTTTATGATCCTAATAGCAAAAATTCATAATTCACCCAGTCTTTTTTTCTGTCTCAGAAGGACATTTCCCCTGAGGAACAACAAACAGAAAAAAGAAAGAGATGCAGAAACAGAAAGAGAGGGGAAAAATTATTGAAGACGACTGAGGAAAACAGAACCTCCTCTTGGCATGCAGTTTACAGCAGAACAAGCTTCACAAGCTTATTACTGATTCTCATGGTATTGGGAAGCATTTCGGAAACATTTTTCACCCAACAGCAGGCCCTCTTCTGCCAAATCCACTGCAAATCCCATGGGTTCTGCAGGACTCCCCTGGCCGCCGAGCTACTGTAAACCTTGGCATTCGCTCACGAAGCCTCAACGGGGTATTTCGGGTCTGTTTGCATCTCTCTAGCAAACTAATGGCAAAGCTTTCTATAGCAAGCATGGGGGCAAACCTGCCCAACTTTCTGTCTTTGATGGCACATTTTGTTTAGGCAAGTGGCTGGCAGTTCTGTACCTGCTGGAGTTTTTGGCCTAAAGTTTGGGAAATTGCAAGCGTGTTAACCAAATGAAAGTCCTGCACCTCTGGAAGGCTTATAAATAAAGCACAGACTTTGTTCACCACTGCTCCGTTTAACTTTTTCTCTTTCCATTGTCCCTTTCTAGCTATTTTACCTCTGTCCCTCAACGTTGCCCTAAATAGGTGCTTTCTTGGGGCTGTTTGCATAATAACAACTGATTTCTCTAAAGATCTTGCTGTCTGGAAGCCTGTCACTCCACTCTGAGCATCCTGCTCCGTTTGATTTACAGTGAGGACAGACCACCTAACGTACCCGGCTGCTGGCAGGAACACTGCAAATCAACCGAGCGTGTCATTCGGACATACTTGAAAGTGAAAGTGCTGTTTGAAAAGCCAACAGTACTGGCCAGTAGCCACAACCAGCTGAAGCACATTGATGTTATTCCTAGCAATGAGTGAACTTCTGTTTATCCTCAGGGCCACGAGAAACTGAAGAGGCCAAAAACTGACATGACCTAAGAAAGGCACGCTTGGATCTTTTTGTCAATATTGGCTTTTCCATATTGGCTTTCACTCAGGTGCAGGGGATGGAAAGGTTTAGGGAGAGATACACAAAATGAAATCAATTTTTTCAATGAAAGCCTGGCCCCATTGCAGTTGCTGGGAATTTTGAAATTAGATGAATTGGGACCAGGATTTTGCCTTTTGGTTTCAAACATGAGCCAGATCTCTCAGCATGTCTTTCTTCTTCTGTAACCAAACATGGACAAGCCACTAGAAGATTAAATACTTGGTTCAAACAGCCAGGTACACATCTGAGTGCTCCTGTAATCCTCCTGACCCTCCTGGGCCAAAGCCGGCTGATACAAATGTACAGAATTTGACTCAAAACTGTATAACTTTAATGTAAATTGCTTGAAAAGAGGAAATTCCAGAATAAAGATATTAATATGTTGTTAAAAAATGGCAGTGCAATGCTGTGCACAAGTTCTGATTGTTTATTAAGTTTTAATTAAATTATGCTCCTTAAAACACTGCCTCAAGGACAGTGATGGGGCTGCAGCCCCTCCGAAATCACTCCTACCAGCTTCCCTGCCAAGGGCAGACTCCTGCTGGGATGTGGCTATCAACCAGCAGTGGGAAATGACCACCCTCAGCAACCTCCCGGTCTCATCAGTAAGTGTCTGACCAGAAATAAGCCCTTGATGCAATTATAATGAAGAAGACTGCAATACTATGAAGATGAGGACATTGTAGATTTGCGATTGCAGTTAAAATGAGAGTATTATGGGCTGTTATGCCCTGTTAATTTTCTCAGCATGCTGCAGAAAGGATAGAGGTAAGGTCAGATTTCTCAAACAGCTCTGTATCCCAGGAAATTACATCCTTTATGCTCCCTGTAACTGCAGTGTGCAATCAAAGGCTGCATTCCTGGATCATGAGCTCTAACAGTCCAGCTTCTTTGTATGGTAGCAACTGGCATCATCTCCCATCAGTGAGCCACTTCGGTGGCTTTACTTTAGTAAACACTGTGCAAATTGACATAATGACGACAGCCAGAATCATCTCAGACTTATGCTGAGCCCTAAAAGGCATAATCATCTCATCTCTTAATATAATCATTCAATTTCAGCTCATCCCTTTCTTCCCAATTTTCCAGCCCAAAAGAGCCCCCATATCTCCATCAAGAAGTATTGTGTTGGAGTGAGAACATGCCTGTAGCACTGCTTTTCTCCCTCCCACAATGCACTTGCTCAGATCTCTGGCAGGGGGGTTGGACTAGATGATCTCCAGAGGTCCCTTCCAACCCCTGTGATTTTGTGATTCTGTGATTCTGGTCCAACTAAATTTAACAAATGCTTCAGGGCACGACTGGTGCCAGGAAGAGAGGCACATCAGTTACAAGTGTTCTTGGGAATTCACACTCCTGCCTACTTACTAATTGCACAGCTGGATCCAACCCAGAGATGTTTCCACCACAACTCAGCTGGTAAAGCAGATGCCTGATGCTTTTCCAACTAGATTTTGGGTGCATAGTCCATAGCTTCAAAAGATACAGTGGTAAAAGAAAAATATGCCTGGTTTTGGTACCAGCAGTCACTGGTTGTACGAGCGAATGAACGTGATGGAAAAGAGGGAGATGAAGGGATGGACTGGGCTGACTGGAACCAGGGTCAGGACCACCCACAGCTGGACATGTTCCTCTCCCACCTTCATTCCCTGGCAACAGTACAACCTACCATGTGCATTCAACAAAGCCCAGTCCACTCTGCTTCATATGGGTTCGCCTTCAGCCTTCAGTTTCCTGGTCCCTTGCCTGTGTCCACAGGCACTTATAGCACCAGGGACTGGGTAAATTGCCTGCCTATAGGTATGTCAATGTGAGCTTCAGGTAACTGTCCATATGAACCAGTAACACTCATCAAACATATACTGAGACTTTATGAAGACAACATCATGCTGATGAGACCAGGATGTGACCTGGACAATTTTCCCTTAGCAAAGTATCTTAAAATTGAGGATTTTTTTTTTTCCCAGAATGAGAACTTCAGTAGCGTTGGAAAAAGAAAAATCAAAGAAACCATTCAATGGACTATAATGAAGAGCAGCTAAGTGCAATCACAGTAAATTGCACAAACTCCATCTTAAGAGTACTTATAGATGAATATATACATGAAGATATGTGTTTTTATATATGGAACAAAACACAGTTCTACACAGAGAGCAACTTAAAACAAACGTATCAGGCAAACCCCACCTGAGCATGTAACACCATTGCCCAACTGCAAGCCTATGGACTATATTTATCTGTCAAAATAGTTTTACACGCTCTGTTGCCTTTGCAGAGGAGGAAGGAGGCAACAGTGTTGGTAGAGCGGCACAGACTGCTGCTCTTGGGAGACCTGTGCTCCTACAGCCGCTGCGCGGTAACAGATGGAGAGCAGGAGCAAATGGGAAATCCGTATAACATTGTGCTCACAGGGGGTTTAAACAAACTTGCCCCCAAGAGCGTAAAAGCTGGGCCAAGCAGAGCATGCTATCTATGCACTATGTATGAGGGTGGGCTTCTCATGGCTGTCAACTTCTAGCAGTGCTCCTTCAGCAAAGGGGGACAAACTAGCGCTAAAAAATATTTTTTTAAAACCAGAAAGATCATAAAAACTGCCGCAGAGGAAGGCTGCAACAGACTTACAAGAAAAGGAATTTGTACAGGCTCAGGGTACATTTTGTCTGCTTTAGACCTTTCTAAAAAGGAGAACAAGACATTAATCTAATTTACTCAGCCAGTTATATGAGGTTTATGCCTCCTTCATATCACCAGTCTGGCATAAAGCAACTAGAAGTGCACAGGTAAACCAATTCCATAATTTTCATTTTAGCTTTAACAAGTTATTTTACTGTTTCTAGGTGCTAAACATGTGTATCTGATGACTGCAATACACATTATGCAGCAGTGCATCCTGAATAGATATATGAATATTAAAGGTTGCACTGTTCTGACAGCTTATTCTAGAGTTTGCCTTATGCTGGCTGAGATTTTCAGTTCTTCTTAAATGTAACTTGCACATCACTGTAAAGTCTCTCCCTCCTTTTGACAGGGTGCCCTTGTAGATGGTAATTTCCTGAGTAGGGAAGAAGAGACTCACAATTCATCTTGGATTGGGTATCCTACGGCAAGACATTTTTGAACATAAATATGTATCACTAGATATAAAGCTGCGGCCCCATTCTTATAGTATGTTGTGATAAGTATGGAGGAATATTACCTGATGTCATTGTGGCTGCAGTAATGTGAAACTGGTACAAAAGAGGCCAAAATCAGGCATATTCAGAAGTCCAGTACAAAGAGTTGCTATTAAGACAGGGCAAATCCAAGACAGTGATAAAAGAGAATCTGCCTTGGTCTTCTCTACGCGACACCATAATAACTCAGAGTGGGTGTAATAACCACAGCAAGTAACTCAAGGAAACGACACTGACTTTGCACACTATTACACTAGGACTTCTCAAATGGTGGACTCTCTTCTGACGCCAGATGTACAAAAATTCCGCTTGGATCTCCTCTCTGGCATTTGCTCTCTCCCAACCTCATGTCAGAGAGCATCTATTTCGTATTATTTTGCCATTCTGCTGGGGAATTACCACACTTCCCACTCCACCACAATGCTTCACGGACAGCAGAACCTACAAAGCACAACTATCTTCTAATGACAGACCTCCAAGCAACATGCTGCCCTTTGATTCAAGTTAGAAACGCTCCCAGTTTACCTGACGGTAGGATGTATATAGCGGAAGAAAATCAAGTTAACATCACATAGGGCATGGCTGCATACAGTGAGGCAAAACTGCTCTTGCTCTATCACCAAGCCTGTGCATTGATTGATGTCTTTAGTAAATTAACGAACTAGGAGAGCTGAGAGAAAGGACACAGGAGACCTCAACCTCTGCCAGTTTGTGCCTTGTCCATCTCCTGTAGGTCTCCCCCGGGGCTTTCACAGACAAACTGTTCTGAGTGGGGAGCATCCCAGCCGTAGTCACCCTCTCCAGCATTTCCTGCAACTGTCTTGGCAGTAGATCTGCCCTCCAAATTACAGTTAAATCCTGCATCATTCGGAAGGAGAGGAGAGAAATGAAAACAGATAGAGATGAACAAGGGCTGCTGCTTGCACTGTGCTGCAGCTATGGAGCACTGCGTTGCAATGAGATGGGAAAAGACCGGTGACAAAATAACTCTGACACGCTATTAAGGCAATATCCAGGCTCCTTGTTTTTGTTGGGCACCAGCTTACCCTCTGCTCAAGCACTGTTGGGTTCCCTGCATAGGGCAACTGGTTGAAGAATTCCTGTTGGGAGCAGCTACTGCCTGTTTAAACATGCAATGCTTTTTCACAGGTAACAGAGAGAACTAGGTGGGCAAATCCCTTATCGAACCCACGAGATGCAGCTGTCTCATTGCTAGAGTTGCTTTTGAAAATGCCAGCCTACACCCAAAGAGACTTTCTTGATGGTTTTAATTTCTTTCCCTTTTGTTTTTGAGAAGAAGACACAGGGGAGAGCAGAAGGAAGGAAACAGAAGCTGGAAGGCCTCCGAGTGGGGAACTTTTGTGGGTGTATGACAAGACAAAATAGGGAATCCCTGCAAGAGACAGAAGTAGAAGACCTGGTGAGAGAGGCTGGAAGCCTAACGGTGCCAGGAAAGGAGCAAATGAGGCTGTAAAAAAGGAGAAGAGCAGAGAGCTAGAGAACAGCTCGTAGACCAGAGATCTGCATTTATTACGTTTTCGGTAGCTGGGCTTAAATTGAGTGGCTTGAGTCATCAAGACCTGTAGAGCGGAAACTGAGTGCAAGGCAACCCCTGCCAGGCTGAAAAGCAGATAGGCTTGGTTTGGACTAAAGCTAGAGTTCAAACCTGTGTTTAAGTGTTGTGGAAAATCAGGTGAGATGGGGCTGGAGGTTAAGCTACAACCCCTGCAGAACATGCTATACGGATGCCATGCCACACGCCAGTATAGCCATGCCGACTACTGCCAATGGACGAGGCTTCTTGTAGGCTGAGGGGAGGATCACTGCACAGGATAAATTTGAGGAGGGAGAAGTAGGCTAAAAAGGGAAATAATCTATTCTTTGTCTGGCTTTGTAATACTTCAGCACCTGACTGCACTGCTGCTTGGGGAAGGCTTAGCTCTTTTCTCCCCAGACAGCCGAAGCTTCGCTCAGGGCTTCTTTCCAGCTTTAGGAAGAATCGGGTACTAGCATTTGCTTGTGGAAAAAAACCCCAGCTCCAGCATAGCTGCCAAAGGACATGCTGTTGCACTGCAGACGCTTGCTCTGTACCCTGCAACGTGCTGCAAAGTGCTACGGCCAACCAGCCCGGCTTCCATCCCAACACCTTCCCTCTCCTGCCTGTACCCCAGAGCATGCTTGCTGCACTGTAGCAGAACAGAAAATGTCGTGGAGTTACTCAGCAGGCTGCTTTTGCAGTACAGGCCACTCTTCTAAGGCACATCCAGCAGGCAGCCTTCCTCCGCACCGCTCCTCCATCAATACCCGCAGCCCCCTGTTAATACAACCCAATATAAGCCCAGGGGCAGCTGCTGCTGTGGAAAATTCAGCAAACCCTGTTTGTAAGGGCGCTAGAGTTTTTCCCAATCACTTGGCTTTCTAGTCATGTAGGATTTACATCCTTTAGGGTGGCTCTTTGGAGCACAATGATTTCCTAGCCTGTAAACAGATCCTAATTGCTACCACAAAGCATTGTCTGGCTTTCAAACTGAGTCACGCTGGAGCAGCAGTTTCAAAATTCCTATTAAAGCCCTAAATCCAGCCTCAGATCTTGTCCTGGGACCATTCACTGAACCCATTCTGGGTCCAGAATAGCTACCCCTACACACACACATATATTACAGGGCTCTGTTGGGAATGCTGATCTGGTGCTCAAGTTGGGAACATCAGGCTAAATTTCTTTCTTCCTCTGGAGGGGTGCATCAACCCTTTATCTTCTCCCCTAATTTGACATAAGGTCAAGCAAATGGCCATGAACTACTGCATTTTGCTCCACAGCACACAATAGAAAACACAAGAGCCAGGCTTTTACAAAACTCCTAATATGGAGGAACAGCAGTGCAAAGAATTACACTCCAAGCAACAAAGTACAGGCATTCCCATAGGGTCCAGCAAGCCATGATACAAATTATATGAAATGTTAAAATGTTTTGAAGCAAGTAATGAAACCCTTCCACCTCATCCCTCAACCCACAGATGTTATCTATTTAGGGTATTATCACTGACAGACTGAGAAACAACCAGTCTTGAGCCTTAGTCTGTGGTTAATCTACACAACAACTTCAAAAATGGAAAACTGCCAGGTTATAGATTCAGTTTCTCAGTAGATTCTGCTGTCAATGATGCTGAAAACGATGTAAAACAGAAACTTTCCCTTAAAAGTGATAGGAGCATCTGTCTGTCCTCATTATACGAGGCAAACGAATCTGCCTCCTCCCTTTGTACCTGTATCCATACAGCACTTGGCATCACAGCCTCAGCAAGGCGAATGATCAGGAAGACTTTGCTGCCTGAAGCTTTCTCCACATTTTGCTGAAAAGAAAGAGCAATTTTCATTGAAGGGAAGAAGACACAAAGGGAGATTAAGTAATCTGCCCGAGGCATTACGGGAAGCCTGCAGCACAGCAGACAACTCCAGTCTGCTCAGCACTGCAGCAGGAGGACCAGGAGACAACCCTCTGCCTCCCTGCTGGAGAGGGATGCGGCACTCTTCACCGTGGCAGAGCTGCGAGCCACCAGCTGCTCAACAAACAAAGAGGGTGGGAAAAGGTGCCAAGACTCTCCTCAAGGTGAGGGAAGGTCTCCTTTCAGGAGGGTTAATCAACCGGTACCATGCTTTTGCTGCTGGAGGCTGTGGTAGGCTGAAGGAAGCAAACGGCTTCTCCATCTTGAGGGCTGGATTTGTCCCTATGGCAGTGTGGTGGCACAGGATCCCTGTCGCTCTGCCACCATAGCAAGCAGCTTCCCTCCTGATGAATCCAGTGGGCTGGGAAGCTCCCAGCATTTCTAAGAGATATTTGCTTGTGGTAGCACCAGGGACTCACCTGCTTTACCCTGGGGGAAGTTTCAATCTTTTCAGGTGAAGCCATGAGGCCAAAATTCCTCAGTTCAAGCTGAGCTCCACACTGTACTCAAAAGAAGATTTTGGTTCCCAGTAACACATAAGAAATGCAGCCTATCTTCCCCGAGCTCACGGCACTGGCTCTCTAGAGATGAGCATGAAATTCCTGAGATACTACAAGTAAATCCATTAATTGTTTCAGAAGCTGAAATTAATTAAAATACAGCCCTTAAAAGAAACTTAGCATCTGTTTGTCTTCGCTTTGTTCTGGGTGATCTTAAGAGTGAAATAACAGACTCCACAGATTTTCCATGTAATGAGCCTTAATTGGAATCTTTTACATTAGACTGCAATCGAAGAAAATCAGTGGTAATTAAGACAGGTTATTAATGATTTTATATCTAATTATAATAATTAGATAAGCTAGAACGAGACTCAAGCTAACTTTTCTGGGACAGTCTAAGTCGTGAAAGGTAGCCCAGCTCATCGCCACTTTCCCTCTATGGCTGCGTCCCTGCGAGCTCTGCAGAGGAGAGCAGGCTGCAGCGGTCACTCGTGCGTGATCCGAGCTACAACTGTGGCTGTGGGGAGCATCTCACAGTGCTGCTCCTCACTGTTCAGCAGTAGTGTGTGAAGACCTCTGGATTCCCTCTTCCCTAGAAATGTGGTGCTCCCCCTCATGGTTTTTGATAGCTGCAGTTCAAACCCTTCCCACCTCTCCTCAGGAAAGCGTTACAGGGTGATATTAAAACTACTGAAATTCCCACTGACATGTGCAAGTGGTCCATGGCATGTCACTTGGTGTTTTCCACTTCATTTGTTTCTGTTGAGTCACCTCGTTTACAAAGTTTTGTGATCTCTTTTCCAAGAGATTTGTGCACTGCTGAGAGGAGAGGTTGGGACAGGTCACAGGGCTCCTCCCTGGAGAAAGCCACGGGAAGCACAGAAGCTGGGAGTGAATTTATGAAAACTTCTCTGGAAATACAGAGTCACGATGAGACAGCTCTGCGGCAGTACTTGTGGGGGACGATGAAGCCAGTGCTTTCTGATGGCCATGAGAAACAGAAAAATCTATGTATGGCTTCACTGCAACTAAAGCAAGAAACTAAACCCAGAACTTAAAATTCAGAACACGTAAATTCTTCAGGAGTGGTAGAATGTAAAAGTCTTATTCCCTTCGGGGGAGTTTTCTCATTTTAGACACAGGCAAACAAATTTAGCAAAATCATTTCAATTAAATCTTGGGACAGAACCCCAAACCTTGGAGCATCTTTCTAATTTTCCCTTTGACAACATTGCCAGTGAACAGAGCACCCACATGAAGAATGGGCAAATACCGGATAAAAGGACACATACTTGAGTCCCAGACCATGGCAGAGGTGCAGAACAGAGATGTTCCAGCTACATCCTGATCCAAGAGTCCACAGTGTACTGGAACCTCGTATCACTCAGGCTGAATTATGGTTAAGTATAGGCAACAGTCAATCTCTTTGGGTTGGGACCCACTTTGGTTAGTACTTCATAAAAACAGTAACCAATTTTTTTTTTTTTTTAAGCTGATCTTTGAAAAGGTTTGCATCTTGCTCAACTAACAGAGTACCTCTATACTGCGGTTCAGTTTCAAGGTCTGTTGTGGTCCAACCAGCTGGACAGAGTCTTGATAAACTGGGGTAAAACTTCTTCCTTTCTCTGGAACACCATTGCTTCCCCTGTTCCTCGCACACCACTCCCCAGTGCAAACCAAAGCACGCAGGAGGGGACAATCAAAAAAGTCCTGTCGAAGCATACCCCTTAGGCCAAACTAAACCATTAACAGAGGCACACCCTGAGAAGACTTTTTCAAAATAAACTGGCCTCAGGTCTCCTGGTCTTCTATACTGAAGAGCCTGTGGACTCCAAACTGGGATGAACAAAAAGCAAAATCATTTTTCCCTCAGGAAGAATGTGGTAATTTATGCAGGTTTCTCTGTGTTTAAGCAGCACTGCTGTGGATTTAAGCAAACATCCAGTTAGCAGCAGCAGCAGCGTACAGCAAACACTGTATTACCATGTCTCTGTGGATCTTGTAAATCTGCCATACGTTTCCAACAGGCCTCAGCAAACACCTTTGTTAAATGGATGGGAAAAGTCACACATCACCGATGATGCGCTTTGGTCCTGGCTTGCAGGACCTCTTGTCTGCCAAAACAGAGCATCATTTTCTGCAGCAGCTCTAGTGCACAAGACAGCCTGCAGGTTTTTATGACAGCTGCAGACACGGTTACAGGCTCAGCTGTAAAGCACACAGCCCTGGGCTGTACAGTCAGCGTTAGCCGGGGTACAAAACCTCTTTTCTGCCTTGCCAGCAAACAGCAGCAAAGCTCTCGGTGTAACAGCTTGTTTTGCCCGACACTGTGTGGCCGTCTGGGCTGTAGGGTGAGCCCCAAAACCCAAAGAAGGTGAAGTCAGTAGCAGGATCACATCCAGGGGGATACTATCAAAAACCCCACGTTTATATCCGCCCAGCACAGAACATTCAGGCATGGTTTTCTCAACCTTCCTGGCCTCATTAGCTCACCAGAGCTCCTGCAGCGGCTGGGATGGAGAGGAAAACAGCGTGTGGCAAACACACATGAGCCGCCTCTACAGACACCAGCTCAAATCCCCACCAGGACCTGGATGAAACAGATTTAAAGCACTTCACTGGCAAATTGACCTCAGCCCACAACTGGCGAGGATCTGCTTTCGGGGTTTGCTAAGGGGATCGTTTCAGCAGGAGCCTGGAGGCAACTGATGCACATTGTGGTGCGTTTGCTGTTGGCAGAGGCCCGTGTGTAACTACCTTTGTTGACACCAGTCCCGTTTTGATAAGCACTTCTCTATTGCATAAACACCACCCACAAACCCATCTCAGAGATAAAGCTTCCCTCCTCAGATGCTTTTATCATTCCCAATCCCTTTAAGAAAAAACACGAAGGATTCATTTTACCCATCAATTTGGATTACATTTTCCTTTTATCAGCATCTTTCCTTAATGACTTTGGCCATTCAGTTTGCAGGTCCGCTCAGATACCAGAGAGCTGAGCTTTCCTTACTGGAAACATCAAAATATCATTGGGAGGAAGGAAAAAGCCTGAGTAAAATCACCAGTCATGTGTGCTGGACTATTGCATGGGAGTCATCAATTATGCAGGTTTTGGAGTATGTTACACTACCCGCAGCTGTTTGATAGCTGGGCGATATGATTTATGAGAACAGCCAAGATTCAATTACTGATTTCCCATAAATTATCTATACAGTCCTTTCATCCTATGCCAGGTTATGAAGGGTTCTGATGAACAGAGGGGACTGAGGAGAGGGTTACCTGACCATGAAATGAACTGGGATTTTCAGAGAGAAATCAAAAGGAAAGAAACAACAAACGATGCAGCGCCAGTGGGAGGTGTCAGACTTTGGATTCATGAAATTGGGCTGTCATTCCCAGGCAGGCGCGAGAACACTTAGTACAGATGCACTGATTGAGCCAGTCTTCAGACTATCTGTCTATTTGTCCTTGACTTCTTATCGCGTGCTTCAGGAGAGGCAGATTATGGCTAAAAGGAAATGGTATTTTTTGCCGCATTTTATAAATCTGTAAATATTATTGAAAGGAATCACTTAATAAGTGCCTGGGAAATTTTAGACGCATGCACTGACTTTAGTGAGGATTTTGTCAGAGCAGCAAAAGCAAGACTGGCCGTTTGGAATGATACCACCAATTTAACAGAGACCAGCATTGCAGAAGAAGAGTAAAAAAGACTGTCAGTCTCGTTTGGAGGCAAAACTGACCCTGAAATACCAGAACATCTTGATTTTAGGAAGTATGTGGGAGTCTCGCTTGGGAATTGTGAATGAAACGTGAATTGAAGGAGAAAATCTTGTTCTTGTCACCCAACTGTGCCAACGGCTCTGGCCAAGTCTCTTCCCTGTGCACGGCCAGTCAAGGACACCACAATGCTGCTATTTATATTTATTTTCCCTCGTACTTTTCCACCCAACCTGAACGTCAGTGAGCACACATCTCTAATGGCACACGACCCCCGTTACTACCACTTTCATTTCAAATCTGAGATTTTTAATCTGGTCTGTGGCAGCAGAAAGCAGAAAACTATCTAATTCGAAATGAAACACGCCATCCAGAGGAGAATAAAACAATCCTTTGATTACACTTTTAAGGACTGAAAGAGAAAAAAAAGGGGTAGACAAAGGAAAAGTTAAATAGGAAACTTTGGTAGAACTTCTCTGTGCACTCAGAGGTCATAAGCAATAACCTTTGCCTTCCTCTCTAGCTAATGGAGAAAGACACATCTCTCAAGATCCGTACAACCATGCTTGAAGCCTAGGCTCCTGGCTTAGGCATACTATTTCACTCCCTAGAGTTAGAAATTTGAATTCTTCCTGCTCCCACCATTAACTTTTCTCCCCTCTTGGCAATCAATCAACTTTTCTCCCACCCACAAAAACTCATACTTACTATCATCAGGAGTCCATTGTACCTCGCAAACTGTGGGAAGGTCAGGAGAAAATATCACTATCACTATACCTTTTTTTCTATAGCTCTTTATTTTCTCTCCTTTTTTGTATGCCCCTTCCCCTGACCTCTTACAGGCCATCCCCATGATGTAACAGGCACAACCAGCACAGCCCTATGACCCTTTGGACCCAAAATAAGGTGACACTGCATAAGGCTACCTCCAAAACTCCAGCCAACACCTTCTACTCCAAACCAACCTAAACAGCTTCAGGAAAGAACATGTTTCTCATTATTGTCTACAGGTGGGTTCCACAATTCAACAGCAAAATGCTTACTTTCCATTCAAGCCTGTGGATCTCTTCCATGTGGGGACATAAAAGTCATCACACCAAAAATAAGCAGAAGCCATATGCTATGGGAAGCTGATATCTTTTACTGGAAGGCTCCTAGGGCAGGGAATGGAGCAGAGCATTGAAAAATAAGTTTCACGGGATTTCAAGTTTTCTAGTTCTTTTCTGTGTTTCCTCTGGATTTGTCTATTTTTCCCTGCATCCATTTGTTTTATTTTGTACACTTCTGTGCCACCCCCTCCCATGCTCACACACGAGTGGGAGGAGGAGGCTGAAACAAGCAGTTGTTTGTCTGCTTGTTTTAACATAATAGAGTGAAAATTAATGTGGTTCCTTGTTTGTGAAGCAAAAGCTCCGACTGGGGCACTGCTATAACAGAGCAGCTGAGGGAAATGGATTTTATTAGCTTGGTTTCCAATCCCTTTACTTAGCTGGCCGGTTATTACATATCTATCCCCTTAATTGTGCAAGCTGCTATATAGACAAATAACAGGTGAGGCCTGTAATGACAGGTTGTTACAGTCCAGAGCACTCGACTGGCAAAGCTATTCTCAGAGAAAATTGTCTCTGCTCACCTGAGCAAACCCTGAGAGGCCTCCGAGGCGCTCGGGGAGAAGCATCCACCGGGCTGCGTGCTCTGCGCGTGGGATGCAGCAGCCGCGTCAGGGATTGCTCTTGGCATTGCAACAGATACAGCTTGAAGGTCATCGTCAGCATCAGTGAGGGACAATCCTGCCCCCAACGAGGTTCTTATCTCTGGCAAAGGGGAACAGAGGAGGGAAATGACCCACCCTTGTTCACAGTATCAGGTTTAAACTGTGGAAAACTCTCAGCTCTAGTCCGGCACCTTTACCACCACATGGCCCATTAGGTCTGCGCTCCTCTAGCTGTGCACGCTCAAGAGAGACTTTCAAGCAGTTGTCTGAGTCACGACTCTGGGATCTGGCAAGGAACAGCGGCTGGTCCCTCAGCCCAGGTATTTTTTGACGCAACTTCTCCTCAGGCATTGTCCTGTGGAGCATTTTACTGCCTGAGGAGTCTTTGGCCAGCACACCCCAATGCTTAAGAAAGGTCCGTGGTTCACTGATCCAGCACTAGTTCCCCAGGTCTCTCTCTCACCTTCAGGCAGGGAATAGTACAAAAGAGTAAAGACCTTCCTTGGCATGACCGGTCAACAGACTGCTTGAGCCTCCCTTATTCTCCAGCCTCTTGTTTTCTTCCTGTAAATGTCTGAAATAATTAATCTAAGATTTAAAGACCCAAGTTGCTGTAGTGTGCCCAAAATAATAAATGTCTCAGAATTTTAATTACCCTAAATGTAGAAGTGTTGGATGCCATTTCTGTATCTAATGCATCACACAGAACCATTACCCTACTATCCATTAATTAGAACAATGTCAGCATATTCCCTGAAGTCTCTTCATGACTGCACAATGAACAAGCACTGCCTCTGCTGTGGGTAGAGTCCAGTCGTAGATATACAGCCAGACTTTGACTACCCAAAATGACCAAGAGAACAGTGCTAGGCTTTGGGAAGAAACATATCTGGATAGAACTGGAGAAGAGGACAAGGGAGACCAAACAGTCTATGTGACGTTGCTCTACAGAGATAGCTCTAATAACAGAAAACACAAGATTTTTTTCATCCACAAAAGTTTTCAAGAAATAGGGAGAAGGGGAAAGTAGGAAAAAAGAATGATGGGAAAAATGAAAAAGATGATTTGGACCAGGTCTAGTACCCATCTGTTCACACATCGCACCATCATAACCCAGATCTGCAGCCAGTTGGTGGGCTCTTGAGCATGAAAAGATGCAAACTTCCTCCTCAAACACACCCCAGCCCCTCCCACAAGGAAGAATTTACTGGACAAAGGTACGAAGGAGGTTGTGGAAGAGGTACAGTCTCTCTCTGAGTACAAACCATTCCTCCAAACTGTTCCCAGATATGGGCTGCATTAACACAGCTAGATAATCCCTGCTGTCCCCTCCATTTCTACAAAAGCATTGTCTGCTTCTGTCTCAAGCGATTTCTGCAAAGACTCTCAAGAACTTTATATGGTCCCCAGGCTGCAGCTGCAACGTAGCCATTCTGGTGCCTCAAATGTGTAAACTGCCCATTCACTCCTTCTGCCCTTCATTTTCCCACCTTCTCTGGACTTCTTCTGCCTGGCTTTCATTTTCAAAAACTCTGGAGGTGGTATTTTGTTGTAATGGGTTTTATTATGATGATGTACAACACCCTTAAGTGCTTTGGTGAAGGAAGAAAGAAAGGTTGTACTATAAATAAAATTCTCATCTACAATCAAAGGCACATAAATGATGGATGCGTGTGGGTGACTGCACACATGTACCTACAGCCAATTCCTCCATTAGGTGGCAGCTGCACCAGAAAGGCCCAGGGTCACTGTAGAGATGAGGGTATTTGTCAGTGGCTTACTTCCACAGTGAGTTGCTTATTAGGGGGGTTCCCTCATAAAAGCCTACATAGCATCCTCTGGACTAGAGCCAGAAAGACCACTGAAGGCAAAGTAACACCCACAGCACTGGTGCAAGACAGGACTCAATACTGCGACAGATGCGTCTTTAAACCGACCTTAAAGACTTGCAGGGATGGCAATACAGCCATCTCAGATGCTCTGTTCCAGCACTGGTCTTGCAATATCAGTTCTCCTACTAAGTACTACATTCCCTGCTGTCATTTCAATCCATTTCTGATTGTCCTATACCTAGTAAAAACAAGGAACGGTGACCAGCTTCCTCTCTGCAGCTCCTGTTCACGTGTTTGAAGACTGCTGTCATACCTCCCCACCCATTTTCTTTCTCAAAGCAAGGGAGTCATTTGAGTTGTGCTCCCGTACAGGACCAGCTTCTCCGTCAGTAAGAAGGGATCTTCAGGGAAGGTGAAGCACAGCCGTATTTGATGATCTCTGGCATGTCCGTTTGATCTGGCAATTCCCTTGGTGAGCCAGCCCAAAAACTCTTCTTCCCACAAAACTTCTTTTGCATCAGTCCAAAAGCCAACCAGACTGAGAGCCAGCAACTGAACAGGGAGCACCAGCTACAAACACACTGTCCACATGATGTGGATTGGCATAAATGTTTCTGTTTCCACAGCATCTTTGACTCTTTAGTTCACTAGGTTAACTAACTCTCGTCCCTTATCTGGAGCTTCTGCCCATTCAGACTGGTCAATACACAGGCTCCTCCTGCTAGAATCAATCCCCAATGTAAAATCACTCAACACATCACCAGCTTTTTAAAAAATAGGGTTAATTGGTTCAAGAGACAGAAGGAATTCCCACAGAAGGGGAGAGAGGGCAAAGAAAGTTTCCAACTCTTGAAATGATTCTCCTTTGAGCTACAATGTGAATGAAGGGAGCCAGGCAAAGATGATGACAGGGAGAGGGAACAAAACAAAGCTAAAATAGATATTTTTTTTTTTAAAAAAAAAAAAAAAAGCACTGAGAAGAACAGAGGAGGGGGAGGGTATCAATCCTGCAGCTTTACAGACAGTATTAGCATCTTCTTGCCTAATGAGCCATAGATGTAACAGACACACCAAGAAAATAAAAGAGGGAGGGGAAAGCAAGCATCAATAACACAGAAAAACAGCCACAGAGGCTGCTGTTCAGCAAATGTCACTTCCCTCACATCCTCTGAGTCTTCCCAGCCAGCTGCCCTCCCTCCCTTCCCAGATGCTTGTTCTCTGACTCTCTTGTAACTCTTTATCTCTGCAATCATTTGGTTATCATTATGTCCTGGGGTTTAGAGTTGACAGCAGCCAAGGGGCGAGATTCAAGAGTGGCTCCTCAGGGGTCCCTTGCAAGTGCTAACATCTCCTCCTCATGCTGCAGAGGGATGCTTGTGCCTCACTGAAGTTAGGAAGAGAAGGGGCCAGGGCGCAGGGACACACACCTCTCAGTATGTCACAGGTGGGTTTTCATGCTGAGGAAAAGCAAAAAGACCCATGCCTGTCAGCTTGGCTTAGCACAGCCGTGTTTGGTGAGACATTCCTTTGCTTGAAAGCCCTATGCTCACTCACAGAAGCACCAACACCAAATCTTCCAGAACAGCATCCACGATCCTTAACAGTTATTTTATTGGCACAGCTTTTAGGCAAGAAGCTGGGGCAATGACAGGAGTGCCAGCCAGGCAGAGGCCTACCACAGCCCCATCTTCCCACCTAGAAACCTCTGCCAGTAACCTGGACATAAAATGCAGCTGGTTCTCAGTTAAACTCTCTTTGTTTTCTTTTTGGACACAGAGGGATATGCGCTAGCCTGTTTCTTCCTCTTCCCTATTTCTTTCTCCTTCCTTAATCCATCAGTCCCTCCTCCTGTCTTTCTTTTTCATCTGCAGCTCCTGCACCTGCCTTCAAGGTTTATTTCTTTCCTGTGGGATTATTTGGAGGTTTGCTTGTGCAGGGCAAACAGCATTTCTGTAATAAAGCCTCAGCCACATTCCATTAGTGTCATTTCCATCTGCAGAAGTGAAGTGTCAGCTAATAAAAGGTAGCACGGACCCCCTGGGCAAGATAAAATGAGAGAGCAAGAGACGGGGGGGAAATCTACCGTCAAAGATGGAGAAATGATAAATGTCTGTCCAGAAGCAGAAGCACCTGGAATAGGAATAAGGGCGCGCTGGAGGGAGGGAAGGGGAAAGAAAGGTGGGAGGTGTATTGTCTTTGCTAAGAGAGCTTTGTTTCTGAAAGGTCTCATTAACTCAAAAATCACCTGCTACCCATCTTCTCCATACACTAGGGGCAACATCCAGCCTCGTCACACCTCTGCAGGGATGCATTAACGTGCAATTATTGCTTGCAAGCTGTAATGGCCATGTGGCTGTGTGGCAGGGTCCAGCGTGGCAAGCAGAGAAAGCAAGCCAGGCTGTGTCCCGTGCGGCTCTGCCAAGCCTCCTCTCTCCACTGGGATGAGAGGAGACGGGGTGTCACTGGCTGTGTCTGAGCTGTGAGACCCAAGGGCATGTCTCAGCAACCAGACACAAGTTTGTCTGCCTAAGCTGTTTCCTGACACCATGTCAGACGTCCAGCAGGTCCCCCCCGCCCAGATGATCTGAGGACAAGCCCCTCGGGGAGCAGCACAGGGTGTACATCCCACGAAGCTTAGGGGCACATTTATGGCCCATTTGGTCCCTGTCTGCTCCCATTACACAGATGGGAGGTGACTGCAAGACCGCTGTAGCCTCAGCGTTGCCCACTAGTCCTCACCAGCCCCACATGCCGTGCAGTGAAGCAGGAACATCAATGGTCACCCATCTCTCCACAGTGTCCTTCCCTCTGGACAAAGACAGAGAGGCCCAGATGCCACATGGGGAAAAAAAATGAATAATATCAGGTTTAGTCAAGAGCAAGGGCCCGTATTATTCCTCCAACTAGAATTTATCTCCCTGATCTCAAGTGGTCTTTATCTGGACTCAGGCTCCAATTCTGGAGAAGTCTCAGCTGTCTGCTGACGTTATCCATGACATTCAGGCTTTCCAGGGCCAGATCGCTACTACTCAACTTTGCAGGCAGCTCCCAGCTCCATTAGAGAAACACAACCATAAGATAACATCTCTGATTAGATTCATGCCCGCGCAGCAGCTCTTAATGCCACTTAATGCTATGTAGCTAACACAGGCAAACATGACAACAACCTTCAGGCTTTTTACAGGAGCCTGAGAAATACAATCAGTCCAGACTAAGCCCAAAAGTCATGTTCTCCAGGTCTTCCTGAGCAGCAGCGTGCAACTCAGCCACAGGTATTTGTTCTGTAATAGGCGATGCGCATGCATGAATGCATATAGTTTGTCTCAAAGCATTGGCCATACCTTCTTCGGTTTTGCCTTCAGAAACAAGGCTGTTGCCCATTGGGTTCTTAAACCTACCAGCATTATTGTCAACACTTTGGAAAGCAATCACCATAAACAAAACCACCATAGAAGTAAATACAGAAAGTTCACAGAATCATAGAATATCTCAAGTTGGTAGTGTCTGAAGGTCTCAGGTTCTCTTAGTTGATCACCCAAGAAACTCACAATAAATTGGGGACTTTCATTTTGATTCTAAATGAAAATGTTATCACCTGGTAGCCACTCTCCTTTCTTTACTGCTTTGACTGTATATGGATATTTTCCTGCATCTGTATCGAAGTGTCATCCCTGGGGGCACTGGCAGGGTTTTTAAGTCTGTGACAGATAACCGTGTCCCTCCAATTTCCTGGCTAAAAGCTTCCTAAATTCACCTAGCTCAGCACTCCAGGGAGCCAACTGGATAGCAGTTTGCTTAATAAAAGTTGCCTTTATACAAAGATCTAAATCCTATTTTCTAAGAACTGCCAGGGGATTTTCAGGGTGTAATCCACCTACTGCTGACCCTCCACAGCAAAAAAACCTTCTGTGCTGCTGGGTGGGATTTTTTTCATTTGAGAACAACACAGGCTTTTTCTGGTGGTGCTGGGGGATGGGGATATGAGAGCACCTGAGGATTGCCACAGGCAGAGGAAAAAGGTTGGGCAGTTTTTTCCACACCTGCTGCACAGCCAGTTATCAATGACAACAGGAGAGAGAAGGGATTGCTGAGGAGACTGCAATTCTCCGAAATTTTGCTCAGGGAAACAATTGCCACGTTCAGCGTGGAAATCATGTGAATGAACGGAAGCTCTGAAGAAGCTTCGGAAGCCCTTTTTGCTACTTCAGAAGCAGGCTCTCTTATGATCCTATCACTGTGCAGAGCATCCAAGTTGCTCCCAGGCAAGCCCTTGAGACTCCCAGCTGTACTGAGACATCTCTGTTCTGATGTGAATGTGTCACTGTCTCACCCTCCTGCCACAAGAAACAGTCACTTGGGTAAAAATGAGGCTGGTATGACAGGAATGATTAAAGCTGGGAACAAATATCCATCAATGATTCAAAATATTTGAGGAACATTTGCTCATCTCTAGGGGCCAGAAAACCATATTGTACAAGGCTCCTTTTCCCAAGAAGAAATTCACAATGGGCCTTTAAGTCTCCGAAACATATGCAATGGATTATTAACAAATGTGAGTGGAAGGGTAGCTCGGTTTAATGTCACCCTTTTATATACACAGGCTTCCATCCTTTCTTCACAGAAAGATTATCCTCCCCACAGATAGATGCTGGAAGTCATCCAAGAATTTAAGAACATTCTTTCATTCACAGGTGTTTTTGGAGCTTACAACAGCAGTGCTTATTCTAGAAGATGATGAAGGAGAGAATTGCCTTGGCCCTTCAATCAGCTTTTGCCCATTTCGCATCAAATTGCAATCTGATAATACTCAGCACAAACTGGAACACTCTAATACAAACAGAAATGGCTCCAGCAGCCAGAAGAAACACTAATGATACAAATTAAATGGAAAGACACTGAAGCACGCAGTGCACATCAAGCACTTGTCCTGGTGGACAAGTTGAACATGAGCCAGCACTATGCCCCCATGGTGGAGCAGGCCCACGGTATCTTAGGCTGCTAGGCAGAGGGGTGCCAGCAGGTCGAGGGAGATGTGGTTGCTCCCTTCTACTCAGCACTGGTGAGACACAACTAGAGTCCTCTGGGCTCCCCAGAATAAAAATGACATATTGGAGGGAGTCCAGCAAAGGGCCATGAAGATGACTAAGGGATTGGAGCATCTAATGTACAAGGACAGGCTGAGAGAGCTGGGGTTGTTTAACCTGGAGAAGACAACGCTCCAAGAGACTTTATCAATGTGTAACAGTACCTGATGGAAGAAGTAAAGACAACAGGGCCAAACTCTTACCAGTGGTGCCCAGAGTCAGGAGAAGAGGCAAAGAGCACAAACCGAAATACAGTAAATGAGCACCAGCTGCGGCTCTTGCCTCCTTCCAAAGCAATATCCCATGCAGCAGCAGTGACTCTCTCATGATCATGGCATTGACACTGGAGAAATCAGTGCCTAATTCCCACCTCCATTTCTCACCAAGCCACTTCCCTGGAGTCAGAGATAGGGATGAGAAAGTCTCTATTCTCCTTGCTCAGAGGTCCAGGGTATGAGGTTGAATTCACCAGCAAAGCTTCAGCAACAGCAGACAGAAAGACTATTTGAAAATGCATTTAGCTGCTGAGAGCAGTCTAACAAAGGATCATTACAAAGACATGCAGAGGCTGTGACAGGGATGCAGTGAGTTAGTCTGGGACTGAGAGACCTTAGTTACAACAGCAGGTTA
This sequence comes from Burhinus bistriatus, assembly GCA_013397275.1. Taxonomy (NCBI): domain Eukaryota; kingdom Metazoa; phylum Chordata; class Aves; order Charadriiformes; family Burhinidae; genus Burhinus; species Burhinus bistriatus. The sequence continues at coordinate 297,316 of VYXH01002544.1, read as the reverse complement.
GAGTACCCATAGCAGGAAAAAAATTATGACCTGACTGAGTGATATCAATTCTGCAGGGACTGAGGAGGGAAAAGAAACTACAAAGCTACTTAAAACTGTATCAAACACACCGAATGAGGGCCATGAACTTAAAGATGTGGAAAGGTTGTGCCACAAAGGAGCAGAAGTGGAAATCAAGAGAAGCAAAACTAAAGTGCAATGGAGAGAGCAGTAAGAGTGAGCAGGATAAAAAGAGAAGCTGGACAAGAATATTGACAAGTCAAAAACATTGATCCTCTGCTTCCTTAGCTAAATAAGATTGGAAACAGTGCACCAGTTGGGCGCTGGGGAGGGTGGAGAAAGTTCAGACAGACCATCCACTGCCCCCTCTCCTCTAGGCAAAGGCTGTTACATTGACGGCTATTGCTGCGAGGTGTAGATGTTCAACACCTTACTGCATGTGGCACAAAAAAGGGGAAAGTGAGTCACACCTGGGAAGAACCAGATTTTAAACATCTAAAGGCACCTTAAAGTACTTCATACAATGAGTCACATGCAAATAACACAATGGCTCTGCAAACAAATACATGTTTTTTATTGTCTTGCTGTTTTTTCAATGGCAAAGAAAGATGATCTGGGCCACCGGGTTTTTTAACCTCACTTATTTATCCCCAACAGCGCCCCACTCAGGCTGGGAGCTCAGGTACACCTCAACACCTCCAGCAGCCCGTTTCCCAAGTGAGTGCCAACATCAAAGACAGACAAGGGAGAAGAAATCCACTGGATTTTCTGCTGTGAGACAACTGGATTCTCTTAAAACCAGTGTAGAGTAAATAACATAAGCTGCCTTTTCTGGCCTGAGAGGTGACCTCCTCTCTCCTCTACATCTGTTTCATTAGATCTAAATTACTCCTGTTGCCAAGACATTTGAAAGCAAATTGCCAAAGAGTTTCAATCACTATCCTCAGCTATCGATTCCTCGACAGGACCCAGTACCCAGTCTGATTCTCACCAAGACGTGATTTGTAGGAGCAACATCCTAACCAAGACACAGCAAGAGGGAGAGTTAGCACATAAACCAGGAAATACTTCACACAAAAAACTCAGCAAGACTTAACAGAGTCAATTATTTTCATTCAGAGGTAATTTCCATATTCATGTGTACCCAAAAAGTATACCAAGGTACAGGAAGCAGCAATTAGAGGGTGTAAGCACAGGGTGGAAACACGTGTGTCTGATATCACCCCATGTCAGTGACTTCGACAGCACAAAGCTTTGAAGAAGATTTTAGCTACAGATGGAAAAAATGCTGCCCCAGTGAATCACAACACTGGGAAAATTAATTAGCTGCTGTTAAGTCAGCTGTAAGTGTACGCGGCTTCATGCACACCCAACCTTTTAGCGTTATTACAGACTCACAACATAATCTGCCACGGCAGTCTTCCCAGACCAAGGCCAGGACCAAAACAGTAGGGCCTCTGGCTGTGGGGAGCGTGCTGCCATCCTGAATGTGCGCTGGGAGGCTGCTGCAGCTGAGAACTGAGACAAACCACTCCAGCAGCCTGGTCAGAGGGACCCCTGCTTCCAGAGAAGGTTTTTGACTGGGAGATAGGTGCAATGACAGGACTGTGAGGGCAAGAGGCATCCAGGGTGGAAAAGGGAGAAACATGAATTTGGGGATACACAGACTGTATAATTTCAGGAGAGCCAAAGAAGTCAGAAGCACCGTACCGGCAGGTCAAACCCAGAAGACAGTAACGGAGCTGCAGACTGGCTGAGACTCGCAGGTGCCACAGGCTCGAGCTGAGGCATGTTTGCAGACTTGAACAGGGCATCAAAGTACGCTGAGAACTTGGCTCCAGCCCTTTTCAGCTAAGGGAAGAGTCATCTACTCTTGCCTGTGACAGTAGAGTAAATGCTGTAGTTTCGAGACTGACTACAGAATTTCCTCGTCTTCAGAAGAGACAGACCTGACAGTCCTTCTGATTTGGACTGCTTTGGGTGGGGATCAGCTGTCTGTTCCCAGCCCCTGGCAGCTGGGATGGCTGGATGCCAGGACATGGGTGCATTCATTGCTGGGTAGCATGTGGATGTCAATCTACGTGCATCAGGAGTCTTTCAGACTCATGGTGTATAATTACTGGGTCCAGAGTGGGGTCTTCAAACTTACAGTTTTTGGAAACACTGAGGACATCTAGCTGAAAAGTCTTCAAAACTTCCCAGGCAGGTAAAGATGGGCTTCAGGAATAGCAGTCTCCTTGCATTACAATATTCACCATGCCCTGCCCCCCATCTTCTCTTGCTGTCTAAAATTTTTAGCTACCTCTGTGCACCCTACATCAGAAGGCAGCCGCCCAGCTCTGTCTTACACCGGCGTGTAAATATGCTGACATGCAAAGCGCATGTTTCCCCGCTTGCAGGAAACATGCTGCGTAATGAAAGAGTCTCCCAGCAGGAGGAACAGAACTTGCGTGCCAATTGCCTTGGCACGCACCATGGGATCAAATGGGGCAACAGCACAGCGGTAGATACAGCAAAGCGGAGCTTCCCTGCCAGCCCCTGCGCTCAGCTTAATACTGCCTTGTAATGAAGTCATTTTGGCCTGCAAGACACGCAAGCAGATGGGCTGGCATTCAGGGGCTACCGTCGGCACCATCCGTTCCTCGGGGTTTGAACTTACTAAGGTCGGTGTTTTGCAGATACAATCAAGGAAGCAAGCTTGAGAGATATTATGACAGCAATAAAAGTGTGTCCTGCTTCATCAGCACTTTTGAAAAATTAGTTTAAATGTCCTCAGTGGCAAACAGAATTTAGTGCTGCTCAGTGCGGGAGAGGGAAGCAGGAAAAAAGAGACTACACAGGATTTTTAAAAATAAAACTCAAACCACGTTTGGCACAATGAGTAAATCACAAGCAACTGTCTCCCTACAGTGCCCCACTGCATGAAATTCCTTCCTGATATAAATCAGTGCCATATCTAGCCAAACACAAAAGCTGTGCCAGCTCCTGCTGCATAGTTTATCTTACTCCAAGATATTAGCAGAACTAACATCTCCGTCTCTTCAGACAACTGCAGTACCTCACCTTACACTGCACTATGCAGCCGCACCATGGGTTTGTTGCTTATAATGCCACCACAGCTGCACACCAGGTTCTACAGTGCCCAATATCATTTTATCACCATTCTAATTTTGCATACCCTTTCCCTGCAGTGCCATGGGGACTTGAAAGCAAACTCCATGGTGAACCTTAAAAATCAATTCCAATTATAGAACTGCATTTTCGCTCTTTCCAAAATATTTTGTTTTTACATAGAGGTTCAAATTTTGCTCCAAAATGACTTTTCTCTTCCTTTCTTCTTTTAAACAAAATTGTATCAGCTGATTTTCAAATTTGTGAAAGGGTCTGGGGAAGAAGGAGGCAGGAACAATATATATTCTCACAACTTTTCTTAAAAACAGTCAGACAAATAAATAGTAAACTAAAAGACATCATTCAGTAAAAAAAAACCTCGAGGCTTGAAAATGGGCAGCATGACCCTAAAATACCAGTTTGATTTTGCTGAGAAAAAGGGCAACTGAAGCAAAAAGAAAATAATTCTGCATCAGCTCTCCAGAGCATCCTTCCACAGCAACTGATCCAGTTCCCTCCTTGCAGGGAGGAGAAATCCCCCCCCTGTATTGACCCCACTGCACACTCTCCCTGCCAGCCCTTATAAGTTCATGGTTTGCTGTCCCTGGGCAGCTGCTGGGCCAGTTTGCATGAGGAAAACTGTAAATGTCACACCGAAACACACACAGTGGTATTCTCCCAAAGCAAATAGAGCTTAGGACCAGTAAGCAGAGAAAATTACGCCCACAAAGCAGTTGTAAATCAGCCCCGTTCCAGGCCCTTTGCAAGTTTTGTTTCCTCACAAGTATTTGGCAGATTCAAAGGTTTCCTTTAGACAAGATGTAGTGTTTTCTTACTTTCCCACCATGAAATTAAAGGCCTTATGGTACAAAGGGTGCTGTCACCTTGATAACACAGGACAAGGAACACCTCCCTCTCCAGGTGGAAATTATAAGGTTCCCTCTTCCTGCCCGTGGCAGTAAAAGGCTGGAAAACCCATACACTTCATTGAACACCGGCAGTTTAACTGTAACACCAGACACAGCTTCACCCTACAGGGCTGGAGGCATTTAACTGGGATGCTGAAATTAGGAATAGTAACTAGTCACCCTGGTCCCTCACTAGGATGGATAGATGTCTCCAAAGGATGATTTGCTCCACTGAGGTCTCAACTACTTGCAGGTGCCTTTCACGCTCTCCAGACTGAAAAGGGAGGTTGTTTGGAGGCTGACATAGATGCTTCAGGACCAAAGTTTGGTGGGCTGAACCTGAGGTGCAAGACTTTTGATGTGAAGTTTCCAAGAAGTAAGGAATCTCTCCTGTCCATGGGAAGCAGCAGCTAATGGCTCCTTCAATTAAACTACTGTATTTTACCTCTTTCTATCGGAACTAACCAGAACTTCTCCACATACTGATCCATTGCTGGTGAGGCACCAGCAGATTCTCCACAGCTGCATCACCCCACTAAGTAAATAAAACAGAGTTCTAATAAATAATTTCCATTAATTGGCACGACCCACCTAGCCCACACTGCACCAGCAGAGCACACATCTTTCTGACTGCATATTTCCTTTCCTTTCAGGCTTTCCCTAATACATTTTCAAAGACTGAAACTCTCTCACTATGTCTCACATAATGGAGAGTAAGATGGGAAAAATGTGTATCAATGCCTTGTGACCAGTCTCTCAAGGCTACGCACACCCAGCCGTAAAGAAAGAAGGTATTTAATAAGACCCTGGCAAGGGTCAAAACTGCCTTGTGATAAATCATTCATTCACCTGCTTCCTGAAGGTTGTTCTTCCAGATCAGCGATGCCCTGGGTGAGGTTTACAGTGGATATTTTTCCCCTCTCAGTGCAAGATCACCCAGCTCTGGTAGACACATCCCGTGATTCCTCCAGCAGCAGAGACAGAGCTAATGAGGTGGCTGCACTGCAGACCTCTACCCAGTGGCCTCAGGAACAGGCTAGGGACAGTGAAAGGACAAGCTGATGTGGGACATGATGGGCCTGCCCCATCCTCCATACCAGATGAAAGACTACTTTTTCTCTCTATGCATCTGAGCAAGCACAGGATAACATCAGCTTCTCCCCTCCCCGATTTCTTCATTAGCTCCCTTCCTCCAAAAAAAAAAAAATCTCTTTACTTCTTTCATACCAGCTTTCCTTACACTGCTGTCCCAAGGCTCAATGCGTACCTAAGCTAAAAGCTCCTGAGAGCACAGGATTACATTTAAGCGAGCAGTAAACTGAGATTGTCATCAAGGTGCTCCACTTTACGTAAAGGTACGGTGCTGGATAAGTGATTATGCAAAACCGGCCCCACACTGGCCAAACTATAGCGCATATTATCGCAGTGCCATTCAGAAAATGTTGAACCATGCTTTGCTTTTATGGCCTTTCCCTCCACAGTATTCCGAGTTCCAAACTGAAGAAACAACCCTGACAATAGGAAAGTGAATTTCAGCATAAGTGGGTAGGAAAAGAGGGAGGGAAATAAGCGTATGTGGCCTGGCAGCTGCTCTGTAACCCTCCAAACTCCTTTCCAGTGTGCCTGGGGTTCCCAAAAATTTATCTGAGGAAAGAAAAACAGAGAACAATGAATCCATTCCACTTTCCCAGAACTTCTCAATGTATAAATCTTGGCACAAAGTCCCTTCACGGAGCTACCGTACTGCCTTCAGCGAACAGCAACCTCCTTGTACCTCTGGAGACATTCAGCAGCACCATGGCTCTTCCAGTACGCGTGCCCCAGCCAAGGAAAAAGAGTTTCCCTGTGCCCTTCCTCTCCCTCACTCATGCTCTACACAAGTAGTAATTTGACCCTCAAGATGTTGCTGTGAGTAAGGAGTTTAGGCAATATAAGACTGATGCAGCAGCTTGGCACCTCACACGGGAGCACTGGGCAAACATGACCTGTATTTGTCAGGAGAGAGGAGACTCAGTGGTGATTCAGTCACACAACTCTAAAGAGAATTCATGAGATGGTACGAAACTATTTAGGGCTGCATCAGATATGGGAAGCAGGTGGCATAAATGAAAAAGCTCTGGAAAGGTCAAGCCTTGGAGGAATTGAGCGAGAATTTCCTCGTGCAGGGAAGAACTGATCTGAAATAGCCTCTTGCCAGAGGCAGTCAGAGGAAAAAAATCAAGTAAACAGCTTTGAAGGAACAGGAGGATAGAATTCATCTAATTTTAAGCATCAAAAAATGAAGCATGTAACCTAGGTTTGTCATCCAGGCTCCCTCAACAGTAGAAAGACAGACACATTAGAGGGCAAATCCTGGCTACCTGTGAAAGCGCCTGTTTGCATGGATCCAGGAACTGGCTCAAACGTGCTCAGAAAGCTGAAGTTAGGGGAGGAAAATCTCAACCTTAATCGCTACGGAGCTCCTGAGAAGGTGACAAACATTTGCCAACAAGAATTTAATGAGGTGTCTCCTTGAGCGGCACCCTACCAACAGACTGCAAGAGATACTATACAGGTATGAGGCTGGCCACTTGCCAACTTCAGCTAACTGGCAAAACTCAGCAAAAACAAAAAAAACTACCCCAAGATGATCTTTATTAGCCTTTAAATATCTGGGGGTTTTATTGAAAAAAATGGAGAAATACAAGGAAAGATGATTTATGCTAATGCAATAAATGAAGAAAATACATTATCTTTGATTCTTCTTTGCCTGGATCTATAGTAATTTCAGAAGGAGTGATTCGGTTATGAGATAGATTTCATTTATTCCTGATAAAAGAACAATGCTACATTTTTTGACAAGTGTTCTCCAATATGCCACCTGGGTAGTTCTAGTAACAGATAGTAAAAATGAAACATGATAGGGTTCCTGAAAAGATCCCAACAGTTAACAGGGGAAACCATTTCATGGCTCTTTCTTAGGAGGTACCTAGATTTCCTAGAGATAACAAGAAAGTTTTAATCATACCCTTTGCAAAGTGTGTGGGGCATGTTTTGAGGATGTGGCTGTATTCCTGTCTCAGTTGTAGAGGTTCCTTAAGAATCAGCAAAGTAAAATCAGAGGCATACAGCTGGATGAAGACAAAGTGCCTCTATAGCTAAGTAGCAGTGGAAAGCGATGCTGTAGGGGATCACAGAAGGAAAAACAGGATGAGTTTTATTATAAGCACCAAAGGCTTGGCAGTTGCAGGAAGGAAAAGCGTATCACCATCATGCTTCAGGGTCCAGAGTCAGCAAGAAGAAATTCTCTCTCTACTTTGCCACTAGACAGCACCATGCTGGGAGCAAAGGGCAAAGTATTTTCGGGCTCTCCCTTATTCTACAAATTTGTTGTTGCTGGAAACTAGTTTTACTGAACTGTTCTGGGTCTAGTTCTTATCTTAGCTACACAGACACAACTGTGGCATGAGCTCTCTGTGACCCATGGTCAGAGCCTGGTTATAGACCCACGCTGTTCCAAAAGCAGCCTGGTCTTGCACAACCCAAATTCCCTGTTCGATCTCCATAGATTTGCATTTGCATGATGTCTTTTATGGGGTGCCCTGAAAGCTGGCTGTGAAGAAGCAACATACATAAGGTGCTTAATCAAACCATCCCTCTATGTATCAACTTTATACATTAAGGCATCAAGTGAATAAAAATGCATCAAAAAATCTGCTGTTTCTTCTCCTAGGTCAGCTTCTGTTGGCCTTACTCTTTCATATTAGTTTCTCCTTTCTTTTCAAACATATTGCCTTTGTCCTTACAGAGCCTCTCCACACTATACCCCAATATAATCAGACTGCAAAGGAGCTAGGGGGAACCTCTCTTCGCTGTTGTCTGCAGCCAACAGAATAGAAAGGCTGTGGAAAGTGGCAGTGATTATGCAACAGATAAATCATAGGGAGAATATTTTCTCTCTTCCCTTTGCACAGATCCCATACATCACCATGACTCAGTGCAGTTCTCCCGGTGGGGACAAATTCCAACTTCTAATGCACTTTCCATCTGATTCCTCCACGATAACAGATGGGTTGCTGTCCTGAGATATTGCATTTTGATAGTAATATATTAAACACCACTGTGTTTCAGAACAATTTGGTTTGGGGACTCGGTACTAATCCCATTTCAGTGGTCTGAGTTGTGCATTTTACCACTGATAAGAGAAAACCCCAATGGCTGTCCTTTTGCCTCTCCTCCCCTGTAGTTTTTTTGGTTATTTCACCAATCTTCCTAGATGTGATAAATCATGTAAATTTAATTTAGAGATTACACCCCTGGCTTTGAAGGCAGACAAGGTTAGCTCTTTGTTTGTAGCCCATAGCCTGCTAATCTTATAAAATTCCTCCATTCCCATTTGGCTAGAACTGTCATTGGGGAGTGGGGAGGAGAGCAATATCTATTCTACAAAGTATTTGGGACTTTTGTTGGACACTTGCAGATGGCATCCTGGCCACCAACCAAACTCTCACACTGCTGCATAAGGACAAATGCTATAACCCTGAAGATTTTCATAAACCCTCTGTATTGCAAACTTTACCTTAACACTACAAAGCTGGTGCTACCATTTCCAAATGCTTTCTATTCTTCCCCATCAATTACAAATTCCTCTCAGCTATAACATTTTTCCAAAGACTAAGTAGTTCCAAAGTCCATTGCACTACCTCCTTGCATGTTTGTCCGTGGTCGTTGCTGCCTCCTTTCTGTAAAATTTGAGGTCAATACTCTTTCATTAAAGCACTAGCAGATCTGCAGAAGAGATGCGGGAAATACGGTAATTCCTGCTATCTGCAAGAAAGCGGTTTCTTGCCTGTAAGAAGAGCCTTTGGCGCCAAGCTGAGGGTTACAAACAGTGACCAAGCACATTATCCATGCAATCTTTCCTTTATCTATAAATTCCCATTCTAAGGAAACATGTAACACCAGCAGGGGATTAAAATCCGTTGTTTCATGAGCATCCCAGGTGGTTGTCTTTCATCTCCTTTCCTAATATTTCCTTTAGGCATGGATAGTTTTTATTGTTTTTTTCTCTTTGCTCTTTCCCATGCCTGAACAGTTCTTGGCTTTGGCAGGCACAGAAACAGCAGTTTTATGACACGCATTTTTTAATGTATCAAAACATGTTCTTTTGATTCATTTTTTAAAAAGCAAACTCTGTTCATTCAAGGTTAATAACTTTCCCACTTCAGCTGAATATAAGAGAGTTCCAGATGTTGCTGAGAATTTTCAACTAAAACTCTTATCTTCAGAAATTAGCAGGGCAAAACCAGCAGCTTCTCAGATAACCTTTAAATCAAAAGAAATTACTGGACCCTCTGAGAGGTGGCCCAGAGTGTTGTTTGATTCTGACAGTTTGGCATATTTGGTAGAATTTTATGTAAAGTTACAGCTATATAAGCTCAATAGCAGCTGCCCAGGCAGTTCACATTAGTAACTCTCTATAGCTTTGAGTATCACACATACAAGAAATGTGTTGAAACCAAACACTGACCCCAGGCAACAAGCACGTAGCATTCTCCTTACTTGGCAACTCACTACATCCAACACTAAGAAGAAATTGTCTCCAGTCAAAAGCCTACATGTTCTTTGCTGGGTGACCATCTGAGGTGGCCCTTATGAAAAAACATAAGGGAGGGAAGGAATCATCACTTCAGGACTCCTTCTGAGTATCCAGGAGTCTTCCAGATATTGGGCCAGGGCAGTGCTCACAACTGCTTTGCCAGGACACCAGAGGAACGAGGTGATGTGCAAGCAATTCACATGTTCACTTTGATCTTTCCCACAGACTGAGTCATGTCACTGGATTTTAATCAAGCTCTTCAGAGCTTTAGTCCACATTTTTATTGCACTGAAGTTAGGCATCTCAGTTTGTTTCAAGCTTTACACACAAGAAGCTAAAAAATCTTTTCCTCTTTATTTTTTCCCCTTCAGTTCAATGAAGAAAGCATTGAACAAGCAAAAAACATTTTTTTTACCATTTCCAAAGTGGATTTCTCTGGGATTTACCTATCTACTTTCATAGGTATTATGACTTTTTAAGAAGGATTTGAATCTGAAAGGAATGAGACTTACCAGACAGGACTGGAGGGAGCATCCTATGGATGGGAGAAGGCTGTGATCAGAGACAGCAGAGAAGTCAAATTTTGCACCTTGGTAGAGAGCAAAGGAGCATACAAGGAACCCAGGTCAACAGCATCGGTAAAAGTAGAAGGATGGAGGGCCTAGAAAGCAAGAGGAGGACATTTTCATTTAAATAACCACACAGCACATTCACAGGTACAACCCAGGATGTCAGCTGAGCAAGTAAACTGGCACCTTCATATATTTTTAGCCCAGCTTCCTAGGGAAGCCAGTGGCTAAGCACATGTAGATTAGTAATCTCTCTTAAATTCTTTTAGATAATTGAAACCACATTTGAAAAGGGAAGGATCTCAAAGGTACCCAAATCTGACTTCTGCCACTAGAACTGGAGGTCAGGGAGAAGACAGACTTTATTAATACTCTCACTGAAGAGAAAACACAGTTCAGGTTCAGTCCTGATTAGACACCCAAGAATCTGCAACAAAAAATTGGGGCTGGACGCACACATCAAGATGAGTCAGAGTTTTAAATGAAGCCCAGGACACCAATCATAGAATCATAGAATCATTTAGGTTGGAAAACACCTTTAAGGTCATCGAGTCCAACCGTGAACCTAACACTGCCAAGTCTACCACTAACCCATATTCCAACGTGCCACATCTACACATCTTTTAAATACCTCCAGGGATGGTGACTCAACCATTTCCCTGGGCGACCAATGCATCAGAAAGGCACCTCCTAGCATTTTCTCACTGCACATCACTACTGATCCAGATGGTCTCTGAGCCAGGCGAATCCCCAATTTGTTTCAGAAAAGTTGCATGGGTGTTGCAGGTCATTTACTAATAGGGGAAGGATGATACAAAAAACCCAAAGCCAAGAGACTGGACAGACAACAGTGCATTACTAGCCAAGCACGCTGAGAAATAAACATGACAGTTTATCACAGTACATCACAATTTTTCATGGTAGTGCTCAGAAATAATTCAGTTTTATGGCAAAATTGTTCTCAGCTTCTGCTTTCTTTACCCAAAGCAGCTGATCTCTCACAGAATCCTTTGGAAAACCACTCAGCTTTGCAGCCGTCACTGCTTCTGCTGTCCTCCATCCTCCTGTCTTTTACCAGAGAGGAAAATAAGCGCTTTCCTGTCTAGGCACAGCTTAACCAGATCATGCAACTTATTCAAGTTGTATACTTTTCCCCTTAACTTCACACTCAGCTCATCAGCAGCTGGATATGATGTCACCAGTGAGGCAAGCTGAGCAACAACTGAAAAGTGGTAGCAAACTGTAAGGACAGTAACGGGGCTGGGAAAGCCACCCTGGGCTCCAGGAGGGCTCACAGGGGACCCCAGAATTCACTTAAGATGCCACCTTTATTGTGCAAGGAGAATAACCTCTCTTCTCCTAACACCCTGAATCTCTTTTTTGACAGATTCAGTGTCAAAAGAAGCAGAGAAACACTTAAAATCTAACCAAACTAACCCCTCTGCAAAACATCCCATTTTCTAATACAGCAAATCATGAACTTCACAGAGGACAAAACACAGGAAAAGATCTCTATAAAGCAAATACCAGAAAATTGTGAAACCATCCTTTAAAAAAATATTGAACAAAAGAAAATGAATCACATTAAACTGTCATAAATTACTTTAAGAACTCTTACAGAGAGGCTACCGCAACCTCAGCGCTGAAGATACCCATGAACCTGAAAGCAGAGTTAATGACTGAGTATTATCCAGCCACACTGAATTTTGAAGGGTTGCTTGCACAGGATGATACAGAGAAAGGGGGAAGAACATAAGCAGAAAAGAAATTCCTTGCCTAAAAGACATTTCATATAGAAATACCATCTTGAAATTAACCCATATTAATTTTTGAAGTGGAACTTTAGACAGAGTGATAATTTAAAAAAAATCTGGTATGAGTCTGCCTCTTGCCAGTTGAGCATTTAGAGCCTTTCACCTGTGGAAATGTTCTATTTTGAGTAGTAGTCCTGACAGCAATGAAGCTGAGTAAGGATAAATTTAAATTAGTCAGAAAACCATCATGCTTAGATGAGAACAAGGTCCTCCCAGGGGGCAGTGTTTAAACTGCCTCTGAGATTTCTGAAGGAAGGACACTGCTCTGCATTGCTCTTTATAAGAAAGTCAATAGCCTGAAGAAAGATAGATTATTGTTCATAACATCTATAAGAGCTTTTATCAAAAAGTATCATATTGACAGGGCATTTGAAGTTAAGCCCCTGATATTAGTTTCCCTCTAGCCTATTTCCAGTTGCTGGGAGAGCTCGATAAAGAACAGAGATCCCTGTGTGAATGCACGAAAGTCGCAGAGCAAAAGAAAGAGAGTAGCACTTTCTCCTGTGCCTGGAAACCACCCAGCCTTACAAGAAACAGCCTCAGCCAGAATCCTACATATAACCATGACGTGTCCACTTTGTATCCAATGGGAACAGAGATTGTTTTAGAGCAAAGCCCCCAGAAGTCAAGATCATTTTAAAGTTAAGTGTCCGATGTTTCTCAAAACCCAGCAAGGACAGCGGTACCATCACTTCATGCTACTCCTCCCTTCCCAAGAGCTCCCTGCACCTTTAATTCCCCTACAGGGAGGCATCAGAGGCTTCATTTTAGCAATGGCATGAACAACAACTCAACCAGGAGAGCAGTTTCAAGTAGTGCTTCAGAGCCTAGAGGCCTCCTGGGAACCGAGGGCAGCTCTCTGGACCAGAGGCAGAATGGTATAGAGAGCCAGACGGATGCTCGCTACAACAGCAGCTAGCAGATGGTGAATAAGGAAAGGCAAGAGGGCTACATAAGAAAGAGCTCACCTTCTTCATTTTGGGTATATTTTTATACCCAGACTTGCTGAATTTAATTATTTGTCCTATTACAGAAGGACACATTGTCCAGCTACAAGCTTCCTGGAGAAGAACCGGTACTGCTAAGAGGGTCAACTGTGTATGAGTTTATTTAGAAGCCAGTAGAAATTATCACCCCAACTTGTTTTGTAGCCTAAACAAATGGCAATGACAACACACACTACCCAAGCCACAAAAACCTCTACTACATATGAATGTTTAACTAACCCAATCCATAATTCTTATAACAGATGAAAGTATTTATTTTGTCAGAAACATTTTCCTCAATTTCTACCCTCAAAACATCAGTGTAAGGAAACAGTGTTTAAAGTACCTCTAAATGTTTTGCTGATGGGGAAACCAAGTTGCCATAGGAATGAGGGACAAAAAAACCCAACAAGTGTAGAGCAAAACCCAGTTCAGTGCAGTGATAATTCTTAAAGCAACTAGTTAACTGAACACTCAAAAAAAATCCATTTCTACAGCAGCTTCTGCCCTTGTGAACAGTCACAAATCAAACCCCACCAAAGTTCAGTGAAAGCAATATTTTTCCCATTTTATATCTAGGGTTGCTGAGGCACAGAGCACTGCTCATCATCATATCTTGTATTCACGTGCCCCGTTATACTCCCTTGCTTCCTCTCTAGCAAGCATGGAAAGGAGACAGGAAAACTCTTTCCAGGCAGGCTCTGCTTCTGGATAGGTACAGAATCAGCGAGGCAGAGATATAATGCACTGAGCACAAAGGGGAGTCCCACAGGAGAGCAGAGGACTCCTCCCATCCCCTGAAAGGGGAAAAGTTGCCAACAGCTGTCAGGGACAAAACTCTACATATGGTAACGCAAAAAAAATCTGCACAGAGCAATAAACACACCATGTTTGTTCCCCTGGAACACCCTCGAGACGTGGCATTTCAGGAGAAATAAGTCCTGTTTCTACTTTGCATGTTGGATGACTTGGGAACAGTTTGAGAATATAATTATCTGGAACCTGACTCTTCTGCGAGACTCCACGGGTGACATTAGCCTCCCAGCCATGCCACCGCTTCAGATCTTCTACTCATGCCGTGTAAGGAGGAACCATTTTCATTTAAACATATTGTGTATTTTTAAAATAAAAAAGAATTATATTTTTTATTAATTTTTTCATCCTTTTTTTGAAATATACCATCAAAATCTCTGGGTGGAATGGGCTTTCCTTTTAATAGGAGCAAAATTCTTTGCATAGATATGAAGTTAACTCAGTGACAACGAATCAGGCCTCAGTTCAATATCTTAAAGGGATATTGAGGAATTACAGGATAATTGCAATTCACCTGTAATTCCATTTAAAGGATTGGGGGCAAGAGGAGTGGGTTTTGGGGTGTTTTTGTTTTAACAACATGAATCTTACTAAGAGCATCTGTAACCAGCCTAAATTCCCCTCAAGCCCAGTGTTTCCTACTAAACACAGCTTTAGTAATTAGGGCCATTCAATGCCGTCCTAGGGACCACTAAGCTAATAGAAGCAAGTGGATCTTAAATCAGATTAATAGATCCTAATATCTGCACCTCATTAATTCCAGCATTTGGATCCCTCTAAAAAAGCCACTTGTATCTGCTGGCAGTGCATTGCCATGGCCCAGTGTGGAAACGGTTCATGGAAGACCTGAAACAATGGCAGAGCTCAAGGCACAGTTAAGAAAGATTTTAACACAAAAATTGCCAACCATTTGCTATAATGGCCTGATGCCACTGGGAGGTAATGATGCAACAAGGCAGAGTACAGGGGACACTAGGACTCGAAATGGGCAGCAGGAAGCTTCAAGAGCTCCAAGGACAGCAGAGGACCAGGTGGTTCTTGGTTGCCATCATGACTGAAGCATCACAACTCCCCACAACAGCGCCTGTTGGTAGTGCTGGGCCATCACAAGTACATCCAAGTTCTCCTCTCTCTGATGACACAGGTCAGTCTCTGGGTCTTAGTCCTTATCTTCAAGTTCAATGACACACACCCATACTACCTAACAGCCTCCTGAAGTGATCGCTGCAGCTGTGGCCAGCAGCTCTACACCTTGTGTGTGTAGGTAACAATTTTCCTCTGCTCTGCCTAATCGCTACAGTATTAACTCTCATGGGACATAATAGTCCTCACAAAATTTTCCTCCATTCTAGGAGGAATTTATTTGGCCTGGCCTTTTTCTAGAAAATATTTAGCATCTTGCACACACATATTTAAATAGAATTCCTAACAAATCTCTCAACTGAAAATGATTTCCCCCACAGAGGGAATGAGAGAACAAACACATGCCAGATGTGAATCACTCTGTCCACTGCACTCTTGGAAGGCACTCAGACACTGTGATGCTGAGAACACGGTGGAGGGATCAAGGTGGGACACAATTATCCATGTTACATTAAATTAGTTTTCATTCTGTTTTCCTACCAGGTTCATTGCTGCAAAAGCAGAAGGGATGAGGTTTCATGAAAGTGGTTTACAAGGCAAGAGGATGGCAGAACAAGGTAAAGAAAAGTACTCATACCAGTTTTCTTGTTTATATTCATCTTTGCTCTGTTTCAAAACCTTTGCATATCAACAGCTTTGTATGAGAAATTCTGGTTATTGCTATAAAAATATTACTGCTACTTTTTTATATCTACTTTGTGGGAGTTTAGTTTTAGCTGGTCTCAGACAACATTGACTGCAACCTTTCATCTCAACAGATTCACTCTGGGAAAGCTATTTGCACAAAACTGATTTCTAAGTTTC
The DNA here is from genome assembly GCA_013397275.1 of Burhinus bistriatus. Taxonomy (NCBI): domain Eukaryota; kingdom Metazoa; phylum Chordata; class Aves; order Charadriiformes; family Burhinidae; genus Burhinus; species Burhinus bistriatus. The sequence continues at coordinate 281,590 of VYXH01002544.1, read as the reverse complement.
AGTAATATATCCATTTCAATGAGAGAAAACACTGGATCTTTTTTGGAATTTCTGCTTTGGGATTTTTTTTATTTATTTTGGAACATTGACATTTCACTCATTTATATTACCTCCACTTTTCTATTTTCACATGGACATATTGTGAGATCAATTACAAATAAAACTTTTGTTGAAGGTGATAATTTGGGACAAATCATGAGGTTGGATTAAAATATTGTTTTATTGTAAATCAAAATTACAATGAAACAAATTCACGAGTGGATATACTGTGGATTAATACAAAAACTTGATTTAAAAAAGAATTAAAAAATTAAAATAATTAAACTCCAAAATGCCTAATTTTCTACAAGGAAAAATTTCAGTCATTGTTTCATAGGAATTTGAGAAAAATAAGAAAATGAAAATGACAGACTAAAATCATCCATCTCTCCCTTGATGCATGACAACAGAGAGGAAATATGTATGTTAGTGTACTGGTTTGGAATATGGGACGTTTCTGTTCAAATTCCCAAATGGACAGAAATTTCTGGTTAGACTATGGGCTTTTCTGTGTCTCAGTCGCCTAAGTTGTGAAACACAGTAAGAAAACACACCATGTATTCCCTGATACAGTTACTATGATAATAAGATGGCATATAAATTCCTTGGATATATGCCAGTTCCTTTTAGCCACACTCACCTGCTCCCAACAGCAAAACGTTTACTGATAATAATTACAAACTGAGATTATCAACGATGCTTAGGGGATTCGGATGCCCGTGGGAACTGGCAGCACTGAAGCTCTCCACCTATGGATTTTACTGAAGCCCAGACTGATTGATTTTTCCCCCAACCCCAGCAACATTTCAAGTGCGTGCATGCATGCGGAACAGCAAGAATATTTACAGAGATAACGTCTTCATGTAGGCTAGGCAGAGAATCCCATTGCGTGAGAGACTTTGCAAACAGACAGTAAATAAGAATGTCCACTCCAAAAACACCCCCAAGTTACTGCAGTTTTGGTACACACCTTTGAGCAGGGACCGTTCCCTACCACCCCTATGCAGAAAATTTGCAATTTGGAAGCACTTGAAGAGTCATGCAAATTCCAACAGCCTGTTCACAGGACCTTCCTCTGCAACCATGAAAGTAACTTCTTCCTGCTCCTTTCGGAAAACCAAATCTCAATCAAAATTCTCTATGCAGAAAAACATCTTTCTGGATTACCACCTTCCTAGCACAGTATCTTTTCATCCCCCATCAACAGAATTGTTGATGTTGGTTTTGTAGCTGGCAAATAAATCAGCTGATGTCAAGCTAGGTAAGATCTTCTATTGGGTAGAGGTATGGAGAGTTTTCCAATGAAGAGCAGCAGTGTGGGAGGAGCAGTGACTCACAGCGCTGTCCTTTTCTAGGATAAGAGCTTCCTTGAGGAATAACGGTGTCAAACTAGTGATGCCCAGAGGTCAGGTGGAGAAAGTTTTGCTCTTGCCTTGTGGTTTTTTTTCTGATCCTTCATCCCTCTTTCCCCAAACCTAGTGGCTATAGACAGAGCAGAGTCTAGAAGAAAATTCCTCCTGCCAGAGGTGAAGGGAGGGATGCTGAGAGGGAGAAGGGGGCCAGCAGCACAATCCCAGCCGAGACAAAGATTCAGTTTTCACACACATGGATCCTGGCTCAAATCTTCAGCAATAAATTCAGGCTTTAGTTACTTCAGATTCTGATTTACTACCTGTCCTAAAAGAGATGAGGGATCCAGTGCCCCTCAGAGAATGAGAGGCTTCCAGGTTTATAAACCCATTCGTCTGCAGACAGCTTTCATTGCTCTATCATCACAGACCCTCCCACTCAAGATGACCTGGATGCTACATCAGGTGTAATTAACTCTGTGCCCTGAGTATGGGCACAAGCCAGTCACACAGTTTACGAAAGTCTTTGTCGAAGACATGACGGCTGATGGAGTTTTGTGCTCTGTTCTGACGCTTATATGTTTTCACCCTCCCTTTTGCACTGTGGCTATTTCAATTTAATGGAGAGGGAAAGGGCTCTCACACAATGAAAGATGCCTTTTAGTCCAATTTTTTTGTTCCCTGTTCTTCTGTTATTGTTATGGATTTTGGAAGCTTCTTGCTGCAGTTACACAGTCCTGCGGTTCTGGAGGCAAGCAAGCCTTCTCCAAGACAAGTGAACAAATAAATCAAGTGCTGCTTTGACAAAAGAAGGGGGGAGAGGGAGAAGGCTGTCAGGAACTAGATTGCCCACCTCAGCTTTGTCTCCTACTTTGCTTCTCCTCCCTCCAAACCAGACCCCAGGGAAGGCTTGTGTTCACCATCTCTCTGCTTTTCTTGCAGAACACGCGATGGCTGCTAACAAAGAGAGCAAAACCCTCCTCTTCTACATAGGAGAAATTTGCTTACCCTTCCCAGACTCTCAGAGGGTAGGAGAGGGATGAGATCCTCTCTTTGTTCTTTATTGCTTGGGACATTTGCATAAAAAGAGACTCTGTTATTTAAACACTCATCTGATCCTACTGCATAGTCTCATTTTGAAGTTATAGTCCTCTGTTAGCTATGTGTCAATCACACTGCTAGAGGGATGGCCTGGAGGTTAGACTCTGCAGTGCAAGAGCCAAGGTTTGGGGCTCCATATGCATGGGGATCTGCAAGCTTCAAGGTCTTCCTTTTCCAACAGGTGGGTTTGAAGACTGGGACCAATATTGGTATCACTACTATTGTGCCAGAGCCAAGAAGGCTGGTGTGGAGGTAACCAAACCTCCCCATTAGCGCTCAGAGCATTGGGCGATTCCCCATCCCCAACCAGCTACACCGAATAGCTCCAGAGCAAAGTGCACCCAAAGCACCCTGGACACACAGCCCAGGACACTGCACCCATGAGTTAGAAGCATTTCTTCCACCACCTCAACGACCTTGTTCAGACTGGGAATAAGCAAGGTGCATTATTGGCTGGATCTAAAGATATCTTCTCCAGCACAAGCAAGAAGACCTTCATTTTCCTCACATGTAAATAGAAAGAGGAGCAACTCCTCTAAAATCAGCGGCATGAAGTCAGTGAGAGACTGTTGCAAGGAGATTAAACGTCTTTGTTATTGTATCCAGGATGCCTTTGTTCAAGTAAGGAAGGAATAGAAAGCTCAATTAAACGCATTAGTAATCACAAGGTAGTTAAATGTCAATTGGTCATTAAAATATGGAGTGCAATAAAAGCCTAAATAATTTCTGAATTATAAACGTAAGTGTATGCATCAGAATGGGTAAAGTATTTTCTGTTAAAAGGTGGCAATTTTCTTCTGGGAAACTGCCCCTATTTTATATTTTTCTGTTTTTTCTTTTCATTAGAATTTCTTTTTGCCAAAACCATTTTCAGAGTCATGGTTTCAAATTAATAAGATTATATTGTGTTTGGCACATCTTATTTCTGAAAATAAAAACCTTTCAACTAACATCCATTTTGCTCCAAATTTTGCAGAAATTTTCACCAGAATCTGGTTCTGCAAATTCAGAATAAGAGTAGACTTCTTCATAAAGTTGCTGCCCCTCTTCTGATTAGTGCTACTTGTACATTTTATGGCATCTAATAATTCCCTTCTCTAGACCATTGTCAGGATGGAGTTTGAATTATCATCCCAGAGAAGAGTAGATAATTTTAAAAAGTAGTCCACAGCATCACGGACAATTTCACCTGAGATGAAACCATGGTTCTTCTAACTTCACAGTCGTGGATAGCAAGAGCCTCCAGAATGGGGGCTGCACAAGTATAGAAAGAAGGGGATTTTAATGACTGATCTTTATTCACCAATTTTTTCCTTTCCAATTCTACTGTCTATAGTGAAATGTCTTTGAGGGGGGAACAAAACCAAAACGACCAACAACCACAAACCTATTGGCTTTTTTAGGTGATTTTTAGGACAGGAGAAAATTGTCAGCCTGGAACTGACCTCTTCTAGCTATCTGCAAACAAGTGCAACAAGGGAAATGCCAGTACAACGCAGTCCCAGAGCATCGCTTTATCCACATGTCCTACTTTGAAGAGGACACTTTTCCTCACAAGAAGAGGTACTTGCCTGGTCTGAGTGTTCCCAGTTAACCTCAGAGAGAGCACTCCATCCTTGGGGGTGGATTTGAACAAGATGGAGTTGGAGCAATGGTTTAGTAGCACCAGTCCATGAAGAAATCCTTTCCATCCCCTTTCATTTTTGTACTTTAAATTACATATAGTCTTTTGCCGAGTTTTAGTGAATTTGCAATTTGTGAGGATTTATCTCCATTTTCAAGTAGGGTATAAATAATATCCTATCAGAAGAGGTTAATAAGGCAAAAGAATACTTAAAGGATTTGACAAAAGCTATACAACATTTCATGATTTCTGATTCACTATCAGCTGATCTAAACACTAGCGTTCACTGCCTCTGAAATACCAAACCATGAAATTAAAAATCACGTGTGCCCTACCTTTAGTACACTGAAGAAATCAAAGGATCCCCACAGTGGCTTAATTCCTTACTGATAAAGGGAAATGGCTTTTATTCAAAAATTCTGTTTGAAGGAAAAATCCCGTATTTGGGGTGGGGGTGGGTGGGGGAAAGGACAGCATAGCTGTTGTCATTTAGCTAAAAATATACTGATTCATAAAAGGTACAAGCTTGGCATTGCTCCTTCAAAAGTTAAATAATTTTGTCCCAAGGGAAAAAAAAAAATATTAAAAAAAAAATATCTAAGAACATCTTGATCCCAAAGGTGGTTCTAAATTATTTTGGAATTTAAGAGTCACATAATGGCAGTAAATTTCCAATGCTGGAAAGTGTCTAAAATGGGAACTTGAAATATGACTAAATTTCCCATCATCTGACCTCAGGCAGTCCAGAGACAGTCTTTCTTTTTGACAGCATGGTTCGTCCACTTTTATCAGTCATGCCCATTTCTGTGTTCAATCTGGTCCAGTAATGAAGATGATGTTTCCACCTTCACACACTGTTGCTCTGTTTCCCTGCATCTTGCTTCATGCAGGAGAGCCTGCCTAAATGCCGGGCTGCGGCTGCTTCTATTCTCATTGTGTCAAACCTGTGTCCTGGCCTTTACTGACATGTACCAAATATGGGCAGGAATCTCAAGGAACTAGAAATAAACTTCTAGTACAGAGAGAACTCTTCACTGGTAGCTTCTTGCATCAAAGGAAATGGAGAATTTTTTCATGAAAAAGAATTAACAAGGTAAATAGTCTGAATCCATTGTGGAAGAAGGCAATAAATGCACATCTCCAGCATCTATCTCCTGATGTACAAGTGAAATCAACTACCTACTGAATTTGTAAATGCCTCTGGCTGCTCTGTAACCTCTACCTTCCATGCCACCACTAATTACTGATAGGCAGTTTCATTTGCGTACACGACATCTGACTTAATCTTGCTCCCACGTTTGAACAAGGCAGCAGTCCTTAATTTCCCGAGCTCCGCTGCTCTCAGGGGTGCTGCACCACTTTGAGCTTTCAGTTTCATGAGCCTGCGTTGTTGGGGATGGACTTGACATATCTGAATGACACACAGGAAACCTGGCATAGAAAAGGCTTCAAAACCACCAGATCAAGCTGACTTAATTGGAAGGGAAAAGGGGCATCACTAAGTTGAGAAAATTTAGGTGCAGAAGCTCAGTGGTTGACACCGCAGTAAGTAAGGATAAAGCAAGTAGAATGATATAACTGACCTTTCACAGGAGTCAAGGAAAGTGCCATTATCTTGCAGATCGTGCCCTGGGATAGCCCTTTCACAGCCTTGCTTTATGCATATCTGTGGGATTTAGCATGTATGTTTTAACTGTTTTAGGAAGAGCTTTGGGATCTCCTGGGAAATTTTCATGCTACCAAAAGTCATTAAAAGAACTACTCAGCACATCCACTCATCACAGGATTACACAGCAAAATGCCCAGCTGAACTACAGGCAAGGAAAGAAATCTTAGTATATTTTTTCATCATTGTGGGTGCTTAAATACCATGCAAATTTGTTCTGAAGAGTAAGTTACACAGAGACTTGGCCATTGTCTATTCCAGTTACACTTCCTCCATCTGAGTTTAGGAGAACTATCATGTGGTCCACTTGACAAGTCTGTAGTTTGCTTGTAAACCAAGGTGTGATTGTGATGTGCCTATGATTGAAAAGCAAAAACATAAATCCCCTCCACTGACCAACTCAGCTGAGATGAAATCTGAACCAAGCCAAAATACAGCCACTCCACATAGCACCACAAAGCTAAGCACAGTATTTACCTGCATACAAAGAATTAATACTGAAACAAATAAAGAAGTCTATTTTAGCTATGCAATGTTGAAATATTAATATTGTTGGCAGACAGAGTACATGAACCTATTATTTTGCAAAGCGTGGCTAAATATAGCGAAGGCAAACATTGAATAAGTAACTAGAAAATCCAGTTCTTTAACTGGATTTTCTGGTGCCTATAGCCAGACACACAGCTAGTTTATTCTGTTCTGCTTCTACAGCTGGAACAGGTTTTCCATAAACAACCTGTTAGGCAGTTTTTAAGTGTGAAGAAAATGTATTTTAAAAACCTAGATAATTTCATTTCCAACTATGAAGGCATATCTACTGAGCTGAGAACTAGAGGACATGGTTTTATCAATGGAAGAGGATTGACTCTAGGACCTACAGAGAATAAAATATAGCATAATTGTTCTGAATTAACATCTTACAACAGTAGCGTCAAGAGAGTTTGATTAGAGGCCCCCAATCTAAACTAGTATGAAACAGCATAACTCCACATAACTACCACCACTGGTACTATTCTCTGTGTATGTCTTCCTGCCTGTATTGCTTGTACGTAAAATCTTGCATGAAGGGGTCTCTGCAGAGTACCCAAGAGATAAGACATATTTGTCATTCTATTCCCATGTTTATTGTTAATCTAAATTCCTTTTGAGGAGGGAAAATATCAATTGCAGAACAAGAAAAAGTAGAAAGTCAAATCTCATTATGCAATCGGTGAAAAATGTCTTGATCAATGCAATGGAGCCTTAACAATTGCATAGAGTTAAATACTTCTCGGCATCTCAACAAGTGCAAATACCAAATTCATTGGGCGTGCCCTTGAATTTAAAAAGAATTCATGAAAGACAAGAACTTACACAACAGTGGACAGTCTATCAGGTTATCAGTGATTGGAGCCATATGCTTTAGGTAGCCACTGAAGACTGCATACATCAGACAATAAGATAAAAACATTGTTTTCTTTTGTGCTCCAGACTGCAGGCAAAGGACTGGGATTCAGTCCCCTCTTCTACCTAATGGTATTTGAATTCACATTTCCCAAGAATGTGTCAAACCACCGAGCAAGCCACAAATTCCCCAGGGCTCTTGCTCACCAGATGTGGTATCTGGGACATCCAGAATATGCAGGACTGCCCTACACAGGGTACAGACATGCTCTTTCCCCTACTGAATATTTAAGTATTTTACATGAAGTACAACTACTGAAGCAGGAGTTCTTGCCTTCATTCACACACACAAAAACCCTGCCTACAACCTCATTAGTGTTGAAGTGGTATAGAGCTCAGGGGGCTGTGATTAGTGGCACAGAGTCTAGGTGGAGGTCTGTGACAAGCGGTGTTCCCCAGGGGTGACTACTGGGTCCAGTCCTGTTCAACACATTCGTCAATGACCTGGATGAAGGAATAGAGTACACCATCAGCAAGTTTGCTGATGACACAAAACTGGGAGGAGCGGCTGACACACCAGAAGGCTGTGCCGCCATCCAGCGTGACCTGGACAGGCTGGAGAGTTGGGCGGGGAGAAACCTAATGAAGTTCAACAAGGGCAAGTGTAGGGTACTGCACCTTGGGAGGACTAACCCCATGCACCAGTCCAGGTTAGGGGTTGACCTGCTGGAAAGCAGCTCTGTGGAAAGGGACCTGGGAGTTCTCTTGGACAACAGGATGACCATGAGCCAGCAATGTACCCTTGTGCCCAAGAAGGCTAAAGGCATCCTGGGGTGCATCAAGAAGAGTGGGGCAATTAGGTTGAGGGAGGTTATCCTCCCCATTTCCTCTGCCCCGGTGAGGCCACGTCTGGAGTCTGTGTCCAGTTCTGGGCTCCCCAGTTCAAGAAGGACAGGGACCTGCTGGAGAGGGTACAGCAAAGGGCTACAAAGATGATTAGGGGACTGGAATATCTTTTTCATGAGGAAAGGCTGAGGGACTTGGGTCTCTTTAGTCTGGAGAAGAGACGATTGAGGGGAGATCTCATCAATGCTTACGAATACTTAAAGGGAGGCTGCAGGGAGGATGGGACCAGTCTTTTTTCAGTGGTGCCCAGTGATAGGACAAGAGGTAATGGGCACAAACTTGAACATAGGAAGTTCCATCTAAACATGAGGAGGAACTTCTTTACTTTGAGGGTGGCAGACATTTGGACTAGATGATCTCCAGAGGTCCCTTCCAACCCCGGTGATTCTGTGAAGTCTTATGTGAAGCAGGTTTGAACCCATTCTTAGCCAGAGGAAAGGACTGAACCGAAATCTCTCAAACCATAAGCAGGGTGCCTGTAAGGAAAAACTGCTTTTTAAAGTAATCTTCCGCAACCATGAAGATCAATTCTCAATTAATTACATAATGATCAAAGATGCATCTTGTTTTGTTTTGTTTTTTTCTTTTCTTCCAATGGCAATGAATAAAAGATGATTTTGTCAGAATTGGAATTTTGTAAATTTGCACAAGCCTGTAAGAGTACACAGTTGTTTGGCCACAAGGATTTTGCATTTGCTTCTACAGAGCAGAAGAAAGCTCACTATGTATATAACTAGTTTCATACATGTATATATATTTATTTATTTATCTATTGTTGGCTGTTGACCACAGAAAATACCATGCATGGATCCAGCCACTTTGATGTTCTTACAACAGCAGCAAACATGATGGGGTGGGAAATACCAGGGAATTAATATTCACTTCACCTGGAAGACAGAGTTCATAGACCATGATCCTGCAACATACTTGTAGCATCATTTCTGCTGCTCATCCTTAATCAAGCTAGAAGCCCACGAAGCAATATGGGCTAATTTTAAGTCTCAGTAAACAACACAAAATGGCCACATGCAATTTTAAGAGGTACAAAGAGGATTCTTTGGCTGCTGCTGTTTGAATGCAGGCCACCTACATCCCTCATTTTCCCTGTGACAGAAAGGCAAATAGAGTTCCTGCCTCACATGGGGAAATATAAAGCAGAAGATTACAGTTATTACAACCACCCCTTGTTCAAAGACTTGTCGTCTTTAATCAATCTTCCAGCAGACTAACAGGGCTGTAAATTCTACTTTCATGGAACCAAAGCACTAGCGCTAAATTAGAGTTCTTCCCTCTGCTCCCTTTCTCAAAGCAAAGCACAAGTGAAGGAGCCCAGATGAGAAAGTTCGCTGAACTGACGATAGAAGCCACACCACTTTCTCCGAGGAAAGCAAAAGGCAAGAGGTAATAAAACATCTTGGCTCCAATACCATATGCTGGCAAAGCACTTTTGGTAGTCATATAATGAATATTCAGCAATCTCTGGGTAGTGTGGTATAGCAAAGTGCCTCTGTCAGGGGAACCATTTCTGTGGCTGAGGTGAGAAAATAATAGATGGCCACTTGGCAGAGGTAGCCACAGACACGTTAACTCAGACTACATAGATCTCCCTGGGTAATGTCCGGCTGGAGATTACTAATGAGTCCATTAATGAGTCTGTCTCCACTGCAACAGAGGAGGGAAGGAGTTTTGAGCATATGTGTTAAAAGTGAGCCTTGGAATTAAAGGTTCAAGGGGAAAAAAAAATAAAAGGAAAAAAGAAAAGGAACGTTCACAAACAATAATAAGAGCAGAGACTTGTCTAAATATATTGTGCTGTTGAACAGCATCCACGAACATGCACAGAAATGTTTGGGGGTTTTTTGTGGTGTTTGGTTGTTGGTTTTTTCCTTTCTTTTTTTTCTCCCCACAGAGCTAGTCACGGACAGCAAAGAACTCACAAACGCACAAACAGAAAGATAGTTTCAGAAGCATTGCTAGCATGAAGCCATCTGAAATGCCTGATTTCTTTCACCATCTTCATAATAGTCCAGACATAATTTGGTCTGGATTTCTTCTAGTCCAGATTCACTAATGATACGATAGACTTTAAATGTCCCCTCAAACACCAAGAATAACGGATAGCACAAGACCAGGTCAAAGAGAACAGTTTGCAAACAATCTGAGGATCTGTGTCAAATTTAAGGGCATATTGTAACAATTTTGTACATTAAAAA
>VYXH01002544.1:246516-271283 GCA_013397275.1 Burhinus bistriatus | reverse complement strand
AAAAAAAAAAAAAAAAAGCGCGCTTACCTCTACAAATTTTAAGAACTAAGTTCATTCTTTAGGTCGTCATGATTTGACTCTACATACCCATTTTATCTCTACTTTTATTACATACGCAAGTATCCCCCTCCCACAAAAAGCACTTATCTAGCAGTTGAATTCCCAGAAGAACAAGGTAATGACTCACATGTGAATGGAGGCTAAAGAGAAGCTGTGTTTATTAGTCTTAGATGGGCTGCAGTAGGAACTTTAGAAAAATAACAACTGTCACACAGTGTCTGGCAGAAGTTTCTAACTCAGGGTCCTGCCTCCGGCATCCGAAAAAGATGAGGTATACCTGATCCTACAGAAAACCAAAACTTTCAGAACTCAGCCGCCTTCTCCCCCTCTACAGTATCACATCATCACTATAAATTTCCCACTGTCCCCCTCTGTCCCTTACGATTCCTTTGCATGGTGACTGCATGGCAACCTCGCTTGTACCACTGCAAGGCTCTAGGAGTTGGTTCACCTTCTCTCATTTCTGGCTTGCTGCCTTGAGCTGCAAAACCTGTGCTTTCCAGAGGGTGAACGAGCCCCTTGTCTGCTGTGACGTGCCCTCTCTGGATGCTTGGCTCAGTAGGTGCAAGAGCAAAAATTACAGTTGCCTGTTAGCCATTCAGCTGTACATAAGTTCGGTGCCCAATTTATTTTGTCCTCTGCACCACTAGTTTGTGCAAGCATCTCAAAACGTGAGGACTTTAGCCTTGTTCGTATTACGCTGGACTTTTTTTCTTCCTTTCTTTTTGTATAAATCAAGTCTTAACCCTGTTTTCCCTGAAGGAAATATAAGAAAGCACAGAGTCATGCTCTGCTTTCCTAGAGAACAAAGACAATTTCTGCATTACTTTCCTGTGAATTTTCAAGTATTGCACAGGAACTGGACCAACATAAACGATGCTTCCATCAGCTCAGGCACATCCCCAGAGGTTGGGATATTTGTAGAGTTAAAGATAGCTATTATCAATAAGAAGCTTGTCTCCCCCCTCACTGTACTCTCAGAGTGTCTCTGGAAACAGTTCAGTGCTGCAGCGAGATATGATTTTGGAAAGCAAAATTAATTAGAAATAGGAGTTTTGTGTTAAGTCAAGGATGGAGGGGAAGGACAGGGAGAGGGGATGAAGGCAGTGGCAGGATTCTCCTGGGACCATACAGGGGGACATACTTGTTAGTGCTGCACCCAACCCGTGCAGCAGTGCCTCGGCAAACCACCAGGTGATTTCCACAATGCAGCAATCCACCTTGCCAAGGCTCCTGCCTAGCAGTTCCCTGCGGCACAGACATGTCTCCAAACAGAAAGATGCATCCACCATCACACAAACTAGATCCAACCAAGTCCTCTTAACATTAAATGGCTGAGAGGTAGAGACAGAAAGCTTTTCCTTGCTTACACATTAGCTGAGCTACAAGACACCCTGAGAAAGACGGGGACTGAATGGCAAGCTCAAGGTACTGGACAAACACCAGAATTAACCAATGCACTAGAGACAGGTTCCCGTCTCTCAAGCCTGGAAGTACCAGGGATGTGCAAAGTAAGACACTTTCTCCACCCCAGCACCACCTGGTTAGCACAGAGACTGTTCCACAGAAGTGTCCTTGAGTGTGACATACTTCATCGTTGGCAACTGCCAGGCTGCAGGTACAACCGTTTCTGTCCTACGCATCAGAGGGTTAAACCCATCTGAGGACAGTGAAGGGACGGTTTCAAGCATGTGCAGGGCAACTCTGAAAGCACTTTGATATGCCTGCTTCTGCTGTCTGAGAGATCTTCCTCACTACCATTACCCATACTAGCTATGTAGACCCACAAGAACTCAGGTAACGTCTGCGCAGCTTTGTTACCCAGTCCTGCCTCCCGCAAGGCTCGTGCTCTGGCAGCCAGTGAATCTGTGCTACAGTTCCATCACCTGCCACAGGGCAGAGGCACTTCAAAAGGCACCAAAACACCCAAGCTGGCACACAGCAGTCCTGTTAATGCAGCAGCATAGAGATCGGCGCCAAACTGCTGCAAAATATCTGAGAGCTACAAAGACCCAAGTAAGTTAATTTAAAGCTCTCTGTGCTGCCACACAGACATATCCAGAGAAACGGCACCATAGGGAAACATACGCAGCATTGACACCATCTAGGAGGACACCGAAGGGTGAAGCAGCTGTCCCGTTTCTGTGCAGGACTGAGCTTCAAATACAGAATTCACGCACTTTGCAAACAACTGAAAAGAGGGCAACAAAGCGTAGGACTGCATGTTGCTGATTTACCTGCACATTTACAGCATCATCCCTGGGGCCCTTTTGGCCTACAAAGATGGTTCTGGCTCATATGTAACCTCCTTTTTCCTCCAAACAGAGGAGGAAGGAGGAGCAAAAGGAGGAACCTCTGTGGCCAAGCCAGGTTTTTACATATGCAACTAAGACAGGGAAATAAAGCCAGTAAGAGCAACCAGTGCCGGCGCTGTGTCAGAGGCAGCATCAAATCTTTGGTGGAAACTCTTCTGCAGTGGACAAAAAGGGAACATGCCACTGAGAAGCTGTCAGGTCAATGCCCTACTTCGCTGTTTTAAAGTGAAAAGGGATATTATGCACCCCCAAGCCATACCAAGAACCGGTATCCAACAAGGTAAGAGAAGTGAACAAGAGCTCTCTCAATTCACTCGCTAAGACTCTGTTGTTTGTGAAGTCAAACACTGTAGATCTAGGATGATGAAGAACAAAACACAGAGCAGACAGTGTCCCAAATCCTCTATAAAGGTGTCTGGGTACTCAGATGCCATGAGTGTGCTCTCAATTACAGTGGAAAATGCATGCCTTCAAACATGGGAGTTCAGCAAGGTTACCATGGGAAGTTTGACTAAACCTCCCTTCCATATGCACACTCCTATTCTTCTCTGAAACACCTCGGAGCCATAAGTTCAGGAGAAGACTGCAATGACGTATACAAGAAAAATCTCTGTAAATGACTGGCTTCTTACGAGTCCTGCTGAGAGGCCATATCTACAGCAGTTTCAATTCACACTTTAGGTTGAACTGACAGAATAAATTCCTCCAAATTCAATTCCATGGGGACAGGCCAATTTCTCCAAGCACAGTATGCAACCGAAGAAGCACTGAGCTGTATGTTCTGCTTCATACAGTCAGGTTCAATGGATGCGAGATCAGGAAGCCAACTTCACTATAAAGAGTAACCAGGTTTATGAACTTTTTTATTCTCCTCTTACATATATTGCTTGGCTAAGCAGCGTTTTTGTCGATCAGTTTGAAGCTGTGTCGCTCTCTTCAGCAGAATTTTGCTACAAATTCTAGCATTTATCAGCTGAGGAAATAAGGTATTTCAGTAGCACTGAGGGAGCCCATCTACATACCAACATCTCTGTTGAAGTTGATACCTACCACCATAATGTTTCTTTACCTCTACGAGGACCACGTCAATCATGTGGAGCTGTCAAAAGCTGGGCGATGGGAGGCCTGATGTTCCTGAAGCATATTCCCCACCCTGGAAAAATGTTGTTTGAAAAGGATAACTTCTGCCAGACTCTGCTGCACCTTTAGTTGTACCAGCCACTCTTCTTAGCCGCAGGCTCCTGGCCCCTGTGGGGCTCCTCTGAATGAAGTGAGTAATGTAGGGGGCTCTGTCAGATGCTGTTGTGTGATACTGTGGAAGGCATTCAGCTGTGACAGCAATGGGAGCAGTACAAGTGAAAGACACAGAGCTAATTGAGTAGCCTTATGGATATTTATGTTATCCATAAAGGCCCGCCAACCTTAGCGACAGTGTCAAGTCAGGTCACAGTGCCAGGGAGAGCAGCATGAAGACTTCACTCCTTTCCAGGCATCTAACACAGGCGAGTGATTGAACGAATGCATACGTGTGTCTGGCACTTCATGGGAAACCAAGCTTTAATGAGTTGGGAGAGAACTCTGTTCATCTTGCTGAATGGAGACATTCCCTTCCCTCCCTCTCCATGCAGATCAATGTGACATCTGGATAGAAGTTATCCCTGTTCCTTCCGACTACTCCACCAGGGCCGGTTACTGCCACACAGGCTCTCTGCAGCTCAGATAGCAGCTGCCTTCTGGTGAGGGGGCCCAAGAAGAGAAGGAAACATAAGAAAATAAAACTCCCAGCCAGCCTGTATAGCATTGTATATGCTGACTTTGGTCAAAACCTGTTTTCTGCCCCACTTTCTGCAGTCTTACCAAGTCTCCTGAGTCTCTACACAAGAAATACCTAAGCAGCTAGCACTTGAGAGCAGAAGAGAGTCAGCTGAGCAAGAGTATGAAATCTAGAATATTGAAAAATGTAAAGAGGGAAATTGTTCACCATCTTCCCAACATACAAAGTGGCATCAAATGGACTAGTAAGTGGCAGGTTCAAAGCAGACCAGGAGAAGCTTCACACAGCACTTTGTTAATCACAGAATGGTAGGGATTGTAAGGGACCTCTGGAAATCATCTAGTCCACCCCCTCTGCCAAAGTAGGTTCACCTAAAGCAAGTTGCAAACAATCACATCCAGGCAGGTTTTGAATATCTCCAGAAAAGGAGACTCCACAACCTCTCTGGGTAGCCTGTTCCAGTGCTCTTTCATCCTCAAAGTAAAGAATTTTTTCCTTACGGTCAGACAGAATTTCCTGTGTTCCAGTTTGTGCCCGTTGCTTCTCATCCTGTCATCAGGCACCACTGAAAAGAGTCTGGCCCCATCCTCCTGACCCCCATCCTTTAGATATTTATAAGCATTGATGAGATCCCCTCTCAGTCTTGTTTTCACTTCTCCAGGCTAAACAGACCCAAGTCCCTCAGCCTCCTCATGAGAGAGATGTTCCAGTCCCTTAACCACCCTCATAGCCCCCCACTGGACTCCATACAGTAGTTCCTTGTCTTTCTTGATCTGGGAAGCCCAGAACTGGACACAGTACTCCAGATGCGGCCTCACCAGGGCAGAGTAGAGGGGGATGATAATCTCCCTCAACCTGTTAGCCACACTCTTTTGGCCACAAGGGTACATTGCTGCTCGTGATCAACTTGTTGTCCACTAGGACTCCCAGGTCCTTCTCTGCAGAGCTGCTTTCCAGCAGGTCAACTCCTAACCTGGACTGGTGCATGGGGTTATTCCTCCCAAGGTGCAGTACCCTACACTTGCCCTTGTTGAACTTCATTAGATTCCTCTCCGCCCAACTCTCCAGCCTCTCCACGTCTCGTTGTACAGAGGCACAGCCTTCTGGTGTGTCAGCCGCTCCTCCCAGTTTTGTGTCATCAACCAACTTGCTGAGGGTACACTCTGTTCCCTCATGTAGGTCATCAATGACTATGTTGAACAAGATTGGACCCAGTACTGACCCCTAGGGAACACCGTTAGTTACAGACCTCCAACTAGACTCTGCGCTGCTGATCACAGCCCTCTGAGCCAGTTCTCAATCCACCTCACTGTCCACTCCTCTAACCCACACTTACTAAGCTTACCTGTTAAGGATGTTATGGGAGAGAGTGTCAAAAGCCCTGCTGAAGTCAAGGTAGACAACGTTCACTGCTCTCCTCTCATCTACCCAGCCAGTCATGCCACCATAGAAGGCATAAAACTGCTTGCCACAGGAGGTTGAGGGTGCCAAGTGCTTACCAGGATTCAGAAAGCAGCTGGACAAGTTCAAGGGGGGGGAAGGGGAGGGAAGCCCCATCAAGACAAAGATACTGTGTGTGGTTTAAGCAGAGGTGCAAACTGCTGGAAACCCTTACCCTGTTCTTCCAACTCTCCCACAAACATCCCTTTCTGATAGTGTTGGAGATCAGCATTTCATAGCTGGACCTTTCTCTGTCTCAGAACAACTACTGCAGGATCAGCCAAGGAACAGAAGGCACCAGAGCTCTGCGGGGGATTTCAAACCAGTCTCAGGACAGCTACTGGTGTTTAAACGGGCTGGGAGAGCTTGCAGTGCTTTCAAACTGCAGTACCCACGGCTGGCCATTGCGCTGAGACCATGGAGAAATAAACATGTTAGAAGTAAATGTGTAAGGAATAGTCAGAAGCTTCCACAGAAGGACAGCGTGAGCTAGATTTGCAAGATGAAGAGTACAACTGCCTATCGATGGGAGGCGTAGAAGAGTAATGATATCAGCTTAAGTTTTATTTTCTTATTTGTTTTAAATACATTTTAAACAGAGTCTGCTAAACTCAAGAAGACTTCAACTAAACTAAGTTGATTATACTGTGATCAATAACTTACATTAAAAAAAAAAAGTCACTTTTAAAGCCAGCTGTGACTCTTCACAGAGAGGCTTATACTTCTTCGACAAAAACAGTTTAAATTTGCACTGTGGTTTTGAAGACAGGCCACAGACTGGTGCAGATAAACCTTAAATGTCTCTGATGTTTCCTCTCTACTCAGGGAGTTTCAAATTGCCCAGCCCCTACAAACACACTCCGCTCAGGCTCCAAGCAGGCCACCTGCAGCTCAAACACACCACTCCTGCCACTTGAAAGAAACACATCAAAAAGCCTCTTTCAAAGAAAACCTCCAAGCGGCTGTGTTTGAAGAAGCAGAGACAAAAGCTTTTGCAACTAGTACAGTCTTCAGAGGCTTTCCTGGACACGCGACTAAACAGCAGTTTTCCCTGGGGAACCCATTTTTTCTCCTTTCTGCATCAGTTTCTGCAAAGGATGACTTTGTTGGCAGCTCAGCCCAGACTCCTCAGCTCAGGCAAACGAAGCCCAAATGCGTGTTCCCTGCTACGGGAGGTTCTGCCCTGCTCCCTGCTGCTCCGTACCAGGGCAGTGACCACAGGGCACTAAGCACTCAACTAAAATTCAACAGGGAAGAACCTCCCTTGAAAGCAATATGATATCCAAGAGTAGCTGTGGCTGAGGCTTGAGATCACTTCCACACAAGGCTCTCTTTTTTTTCCACTGAGGATGTCCAACTCTGACCTCTGCCAGCCTGTCAATGGTTCCCAGAGTCAGTGTTGCTGCTAGATCTACATGACTCAACAAAGATGTACGCACACCTCACCAGTGCAGGTCCAGGTGCACTCTAAGTGTCAGTGTACAAACATATCCAGGCATCCCACCTCTCATCTGTCACGCTTAAATCCCTTTAAACCTTCTCCCTCCCGGTGTTTCTGATCTACAGACAGCCTGCAAGGAAAGCACAGGCTCTTTAGGTGAGGTAACAGCATTGCGATGGTATTCCCTCTTTGGTGCAAATGACACTTCTGAACTTGAGTAATTAGACTTTGAATAGACCACTTTTTCTCTCTCAACCCCTGCTTGTACCACACTCCATCCTGTTTTGGCCTTAATTACAGAGAATAATAAATCCAGCTAGACAGCGCTTTTCTGAAGAGCAATTTGGTTTGACTTTTCCCAGCACTAATGAGTTCATTAATAGAGGGATTTTCCCTCTCCCTCCTCTCTTCTAATCTATGCTTCCTTAAATAGCATCACACACATCGGTAGCTTTCCCATGCAGCAGCAGGTGATGCCTCTCCCTGACCCATCTTCTCCCCTCCTCTGAGGGAAAGAGAGGCAGAGTACTGCACCTCCCAACCTTTCCCTCCTGTCAAAGGAAATGAAAAGCAAGCATGATTAATAACTGTTTGTTAACTAGCACCAGGTGGATCACTCATCGGTTCACAAGCGTGGCAGACAGAAGTGCTGGGCTACTACCACCCTGCCTATTCAGAACCAGTACTGGGGCTTGGAAAGCAAAACCAGTGCTGGGGAACTGCTTTAGCTGCTGGCCCAAACAGGAAAAAGACAGCACACAAATCTTATCAAAACTCAGTATTTTATTCACCAAACAAAACTTATAAGCATCTCATTTATCTGCCAAATGAAATCTTTCAAGTGGCCTACAGGAAAAGTGTTCTACCACAGTCTCCTCTGAGAGAAGCAGAAGACTTGAAGGGGTAGATGCTTGCAAAAGATTAACAGCTTCTGCCTCTCCCTTGTTCAATAAAAGCCCTGACAGAGAAGGGGAAATGCAGATTCATTTTTTGCCCTCCATGAGGAGAAATAAGAACTCTATCTCCACACCTAAACAAAATTTCCTAACAACAAGGACTTTGTCAACTGCTTTGTGAAAAGCTCACCCCCAGTTTTTGTCCCCAGCAAATTTAATCGGCATTTGCAGGGACAGATGTTGAACTTGACAAGTTACTATGAACCCAAATCAAAGAAGAATCCCAATTCAACGTACCGGAGGGAAATCGCTACAGGGATTACTTAGCCTGCGTTGTCTCTACCTGGAACTCCAGATTCCATTTTCCATATGAAAAATCAATTATTTTATATTTTTCAACTTATAGTTGGAAGTCTTGTCAGAGACAAAGTCCATAAATTCAACACAAATTCATAGATGGTTTCAGTTCCTCTCACTTGAGATATTCTCAGAATATTTTTGTGCCTGTTCTGGATCTGGAGACATGTCCACTGATCTGAAGAGCATACAGGGCATCCCTAGGTATTTCTCTTCTTGGATCATTTACAGTATAAATCTAACTTAAAGAAGCATGTCTGAGACAAAGAGAGAAAGTCCTTGTGGTGATGTGTGGGGTACAGAGAGATAACAATGATTCTGAAGATTTTGGTTCTGACTTCACGCTCTGCATTTTTTTTCCCCTAAGCCCCTTATTTGACAAAACTATTTTTTCGTATCTCTCAGCAGCCCATTTATTATTCTCTCTATTAATAAACCCGCCTTCCCTGATGAATCACTGCAATTTATCATTAAATTAGAAGATGAGATAGGTCTATTCTTTTTTAAAGAAGGAAATTAACTACTATCAACAGGATATTTCTCCATTGTAAAACTCCATCTTCCTCACCAAATGCAGAAGTAGCATTCTTTAAAGCAGCCCTAAGGTGATCAAGGTGGGAGGGACAACCAGAGAGGTGACATCCTGCTATATAAATGCATAGATCAATCTAAAACGACCGTGAAAGAAAACATACAGCGTTAAAACCATGATTCACTCTGGAGTTTTTTAATAGTACAATTTTTTAAAAAAAATAAATAACTTTTACATAGATGAGGTTGCCAGGAACTGATATGACAAATCACAGTCTAGACAGCAAAAATTATGTCTCCATACACACACCAGTGATTAATCACACAACAAAAGGTCAGTCAGAAAAAGCATTCAACTAAATATGAAGCAACTTTCTGCTGGAAATCCATGCCAGTCTCTCATATCCTTTTTGTATCATACAGATCCCAAGAGCTGTCCGTTACGAGAGACCACTGAAATTTAAGACAGACACAAGCACAGAATGTATCCTCCGCTCCACTATGGCCAGGCAAGCAACCTGGTCCTCGCAAGCTCCTCTGCATCATTTCATCTCCTGGACACAATCTCTCTGTGAAATTAAAACTGTATTTACCACCGTGGCTTGGATCTGAACCGCTGTGTGAGGGCAGTGGTAAAGCCTCAACGTTTCCTGGGGGCTGTTTGTGCCCCAGAAATGGTGCCAACAAGAGGTAGATCAAGGCTCGAAAGGATGAGAGCCCCTGCACCCCACATGCTCCTCTCCAGGAAACCACTTCACTGCAAGGGCTACACTTGGCTGCTTACCTTTCTTTCCACATCCAACCACCTTTATTGCAGAAGTCAGCCTTGGTAGGGTGTAACAGAAGTCAGACAGCACTAGGCACCACAGAAAACAAAAACCTCCAGTATCATTCCCTACCAATCCCCAAGATCCAGCCTCTCCACGCACCTAGTTATTTGATTTCTACCTCCAGAATTTAGGAAGTTATTTTTTTTCATTCTTGGATGCTAAGGAAATAGTCCATCTTCTGCACTCACAGGTCTGCAGTACAGAGAGAAGAAAGAATTAGGATTTTATGCCTCTGTCACTGTTTGCCTGTGACAAACTTTCTTCTATTAGGAATACAGGTAAAATCAGGGCAAAATCAACCTTACTAAGCACCCTTCCTACATGCCAGTGTACTCCTCTGCTCCAGACATGATCTGTTCTGGAAAAAATATACTCTGGCTGGGCTATTCACAGGCCTGTGTCACATTCCTGCCATGAGGGAATCTATTAATTCCAAGTAGGGGCTCATTCTCTAAAGAGCTGCTGATAAAATAGAACTGATAAAATGGAAGTAATTTAAAGGTCAGATGAAATCCAGCTCATGTTCATCCTGCTTATAACGGAACATCACCAAGATGCTTCATTGGCAAAGGGGCATTTGTATGTGTTTTTATTTTTTTAAAGAAAAATTGCTTATCTGTAACAGACACTCTGATAGGAAACCTTCCCACATTAATCTACCCAATAGCTGGCATTCTGCTGCCTACCTGGGTGTCCCTTTCTGGAAATTAAATCTCCTATCATCATTTTATCACACTTTGGAGAAAAGAAACGGGAACGAAATGCAGCATTCACATGAGGAGCAGAAGCAAGAGCTGAAACTGATAGGGCTGCATTAATTCAAGCGTGCAAGAGACGAGCATGAGGCAGGTTACTGCTACACTCGGACATATTCCTCCTTCTTTCTCTGGGCCTGTGATGTGTGCCCAGCTCAGCTGCCCATACCATCCCTTTGCTTGACGTTGGGCCCACAAGCCATACAGATTGACCTTGGAGCCAAATATCAGGTCTCTCTTACAACTGTGTTGTAGTAGGTTACTAAATGAAACAAAATTCTTCTCCCTTTTCACAATGACATAAGCTATATCAAAGAAGAGCATGTTTGCACTGAAGCAGAAACAAGCTTTTCATGGTAGGCATGAGCTCATGCCACAAGAGATTCAAACTCAAAGGAGAAACTCCAGGGCATTGAGTAAGTTGGATCAGAGTGTTTTCCCCCTTCAGTGCCCTGTTTTCAGATCAGAACTGAAAGACATGACTGTTGGAAGGCCCCCACTTCCAGGGTTTTTGGCTAACATTATCAAATAGCCCATTGAAACCCTGAGGTAGTAACGTGCTGAAGAAGGCTTTTGCCATGCAGAAGGATGTGGCGCTGTAGCCGCATCTAGGTAGCCTAAACTCCACGTGCACTGTTAAACCTAGTTTTGTTCCTGCCATTTACACTTTTTTTGAACATCTAGAGGCAGTCAGTGTGCAATGTCAGGTTCCCTGGATGTTTGGTCATCTGGACAAGCCAGCCGACCTTTCCTTTCCTCATCTGTGTGCTCATCTTGCCCCACTGCATACTGATTGCATGTCACCCGTTGACCATAACATGAGAAAATCTTCAGCTGTCATGCAAAGGCTTGCATGGCTGATAGTAATTAAATCCACCTTGGTGTGTTTGTATGGGAATTGGGCCTAAGTGCAATGAGGATTTTTGGAAGCATTCAAACAGACAAAGGGCTCGGACAAAGAATAAACATGACCACAAAGAGAAGCAGTAGCAGCTGCAAACTGATGCCTCCCAATTCAGAGTGTCCCGATGCAAATGAAAAGCAGCAGTAGGCGGTGGGAAGCAGCACAACAAAAGGGGCCAAGGGACAACACTTGGTATCCTTCTGAGCACTGGGATTTCTACCTTACACCCTTTGGCTTGTCACATGTTTCTCCAGATATCCTGTGGGAAATATCAGGCAGTACCTTGAATTTCTTGCCTTCTTCATACTCCCCTGACTCAGCATCCGTTATTAACACCTGTTTGAGACAGAAGTCTAAGCTAAAAGCTGGACTCACTACAGTGCTTCCAACGCGCCAAGGTTGTATGGGCTGAGATACTCTAGAGCCCAAGTAAACCGAGACTTCCAATCCACATACTTTTCCTCATCTTTAACACACCTTATTATTTACTGACCGAACTCAGCAATCTCTGACATCAACATCAGGAATACACAGAGAAACATATGAAGCTTCTCTGCTGCCAGAATTCAACTGGTATGAGGTCTGGATAAACCTCCCCTCGCTGACCAGAGACAGGGCTCATCTGGCTGCTCTACTTCCTACTGCAGCAAGAGACTGTTGCAATCAGATCTTTCCTTCCCTCCAGTCTATTCTCTGCCTCCATCCTTCACATGTTCCTCCCCAAATCCCTATAATTAATATTAAACGTTGCAGTTTTGTCCTATTAACACAAATTGCCCTTTCCAGAGGCAGATTAAAGAGTTTCCACTGGGGATTTCTTCTCTCCTCTACAATTTTGCTTCTGTTATCTGTGCTGTCTGTGTCTCTCACTAGCTCCTAGGGGAAAGGAGTGGGAGGGAAAGAGAAGACAAACACTTATTAACAACTCCTTTGAAGAGCTGGAGATTGTGAATTAAACTGATTGTTAACTCCCATCTTACCAACAAGGCAGGTTCCCCTTTTCTCCCCCCTTCTGCTGGGAATGGTAATTGGGAGTCACACAAGTCACGTACTTAAAGTTTCACCTAAGTAATTTACTGGGCAGCATAAATCAACAGACTCCTTTTTCTCCTTTTTTTTTTTTTTTTTTTTTTTTTTGGGGGGGGGTGTTATGTTATTGCTCAGTGAGAAATACACACACATAAAATATTAGAGCGTATAGACGTGCAAGTGCAGCAGTGCACATGCATTCCCATTTGCACGATCCTTCCAGTTTGGTTCTTGGAAAAGGAAAGAAACACACATGTTGGCCCTGAGGCAGCTCTAGCTCCCCTTCCCAGCTAGGTCCTCTGTGATATTTTAGCTCTGAATTCTTAAGGGGCATTTAGGGACAGACCTGACTCATCAGAGTCACGTCACCTGCGTTCAGCATCACAAGGGCTGGCAGAAAGTACCCATACTACCAGCAGCAGCACACATGCCACCATGCAAAAACCATGCACCACCACAGCCAAACTTCTCCAAGCCCTTATTCTGACTCCTCGTTAACAGTAGTGTCCAGAGGTGCCACGAGTCCAGAAGAGCAAGAAGTTCTGGTCCCTGTTAAAAACCCCAATTCACCACCAAAATCTTTGGCCACCTATAAATTTGGTAATCTACCAAACATACTCTAAACCCACATCACTTGTGTTTTCCCAGAGACAGTTAAGATTCTCCTTCCTAAAATCACCAGCCCCAGGGGAGAGTCTGACCAGCTGGTATCACTGAGGGCTTTGGACACAAAGCAAAGAAATTTTGAGCCCTCCAAGCCAAGTGACAAGAAGCACGCACATTATCTGGTTCATTAAAACATTCCTTAAGTAAATGATTATTTCTGAGGCTGTGACAGTAACAGGATAACTGCATTTAGACACTCACACCACCACCAAGAAAATCTGGCCAATGACAATTCACTATGATGGCTCATCATACTAGTTAAAAACCAGTATTATCATGAGATTTAAAATCTAAGAAATAAGATACATGTTTACAGTGAATAAGCTATTTATAATCAAGATGCATTTATTTAGTGTACAACAAGCCTCTTCTAGAATCTGAATTAAACGCAGAACTACCTGTACACACATGGCATTTACTTAAAACTTTTCGGGATGCAGCAGCTTTTTCAGCAGAGAGGACTTAATCAGTCCCATGAGCTTTCCCTTCTTCTGCCAGGATAAGGAAAGTGCAGCTGTATTGATTTCTAATATACAGCTCTGCCACATGAGCCATGTTATTGGGCCAACAAACTCTTTAACAGACAAGGTCCCAGAGGTCTCAGGTTTTATACGGGAGCATAGACACACCCTCTGTAGATAGCCGATGTAGTGTTAACTGGAATTTACAAGACGATACATCATATTAGCCAGTGGCAGGAGCAGAGCCTGTACTTCAGGCTGCCTGAAGTCCATTGCAACACCTTGTTTCTTTTGTTTATTACTTTGACTGCCTTCTGCTGTTACGGCATTTTCTATACTGGATTTTTCCTTAGCTTTTCACCAAAATAGTGTGGAGTTTTTGAGGAAAATATGGTTTTTTACCAATGCTAAAAAAAATCTCTTTGCATAATTTATCTATGCACTCACCTGTTTCCAGCAATTCTGAATGAAGATTTAGATTCAGCAGGGCTGGGGAACGTGCCTCTTATACTTCCCAGGGAGACCTGTCCAATTTCAGCCAAGTTACGAGCCTTTGGAAAGCCTCGGTTCCCATAGCCTCATAGAAGTTCTTACAAATTTCTACTCAATTGTAATTAGATAACTGCTTGGGCACATTCTTAGGACAGCAAGGACACACCTAGATGTAGTCATTCCGCACAGTCTTCAAGACATCATATTCAAGACTTCTGGGGCTTTCTGGAATGCTGAGACTTGCAAGAGATTTTTCTAGGACTCCCTGGGTTTGCCAGGAATGTCAGTTAAGTAAGAAGCAGCCCATCTCCAGGATCTGAAGACTATCTGCATGTAGGATAATGTATGTACCGTGACAGCTCACCTCTGGAAGCCATAAAGAGGTTCAAATCTCAGTGTCAGTTCTTTATCCCAGCAGTTGTCCAGAGGAATTCAACAAGTAGGGCAGCTGCAATCTAGCAGCCACAGACTTTAGAACAGGAGTATTTTCTAGTTTAAAAGTCCAGAAGTGATAAAGGTCTTCTAAAGAGACAGATGACACTTACGTGGTACAAAGAGTCTTGGGAAGTTCTTGAATATCCCTGGGAATTCATATTCATATCCTTGAGGTAGGACACATGCCACAGCCCAGATTTGCAAGAACTTTCCATGTGAGAGGCTCCAGTGGATAGCTTGGAAGTACAACAAAATACCTTTCTGGAAAGGAAGAAATGTCCGCCCATTTTTGGTGGACAGTTAGAGGTACAAGTTTCTACCAAACCTGTAGGAATGTTTCTACATACAGAATTGCTCTCTGGGTTACATACCACACTACATGTGGCGTGATGATACATATGGATTACATACCATGCTACCAAGAGCTTGGGAGCTATGATGTTATGACAAGTTTCCACAACACATGTTAGAAAGACAAAAAATGTTATGGCTTCATCTTATATTTTCTATCCAGAAAGCCCGTGCAGAGGTTATTGTGCACATATATGTATACACACACACACTCAAATACATTACGTTATGTGTGTGTGCGTGTGTATATATATATTTTTTTACAAGAAATAATATTTTAATTATTCCTTTACAGAAAATTCAATCAGCTCTCAAATACCAAGAAAAGTGCATTGGGACAGTTAGTGTCCATACCACAAAGCCCTCAAAATTTAATTCAGTACCTAAGTTCTAGTCCTTTGACAGAGTTCTTCCACTTCAAATAATATGAATCCAAAGAGTGAGACGTCAGAAATATCTCCAAGGTTTTTGCCCACACAGAAGGCAGATGATAGTCACCACAGTTGTTTCTCCATAACACTGAATTAGACTGCTTCAAACCAGTTCTACTCCCTGCTTTACTCTCACAGTATCACAGTCCAAGATGATTTAAGCAATTAAAATAATAGGGGGGGGGAGGAGGGGGGAGAAAAGAAAAATGCTGAAGTAAAATTCTCCACCAGTTGAAGAAGTTGATTTTCCCATGGATAGGTTATCTGGAAGGAGAGGTGGAGATTTCTTTTCAATGGAGAGGAGCCTCCCCTAGACCATGACACATTACATGAAGAGTTAAAAATTTGAGTTATATTTACACTTCTTTGTGCAAGCAGAAATGTGCATGGACAGGTTTTAGCATCTGCTACATTCAGACAATGAGCCAAAGGAGAATACGACATCACAAGCTTCTTCGGTTCCCATTGAAAGATGCCCATTGATTTGATTTACTGCCTTTTGTTTCCAGGCGACAGCTTCATAGATTCAGTAATCAAGCAGCAAATGCTAAGTGAGGCCACGTCTGGTCATAGGCATGGAGATTTAATGAGAGGATTGTGATTCCCCATGTCTCAGCCAAGCTGTTTCTCACCCTCAATATTCCACATCTTCCCCGAAACCTAACAAAGGCTTTTCTCCCTGCACAGCCTACATAAATCATTTTTGTCCCATTCAATCACCTTGGTAGAGAACTATTTTCCTGGGGAGGGAAAGCTATATAAAAGAAAAATGCTGTCATGGTGCAACATCTTGAATGGGCTGCAATTTCTTTTCTCTGACTTGTCCAAAGGAAATGCATGATAACACTCCAATTTTTTACCATAAAGAATTGTATTGATGCTTGGGGGAAAAAAAAAAAAATAAAAGTCAGAGCTAGCATATTTTTTACCAAAAAAAAAAAAATCCATTCTGTTTACAACCTGGGTTTTACACTTCCATTCCTTTTAATAAATACAGGCCACTGATGCTTAGCAGGAATTTTCAAAGGCTTTGCAACTTTCATCGTTGCCAGGCATGCAGCAGGTAAAGGCAGCAACAGAACAATACCACAGAACTTGCAACCACTAGCGCTTTAGTGCCTTAGCTTCAGTGTCTACAAGCTCAGCTAATGCAATCTGCCTTAAGGATCATTAGAACGCACCATTATTTAAATATTCTGATTCTAGTAGAAAAAGAAATCTTGCAGTCAAGGCAAAAAGAATAGTGACATAGGAGATTCAGTGTCCTTCTCCAACATATGCCTTTAGGAATACTCACTGCACAGGAGAAAGGTCATTAATCATTAGTATCTTAGGAAAGTCAAGAAATTCCTTTCATTAATGGCGGCAGTCATTTAGAGAAGGAACCTTATCAAGTGTTATTATCAAGTAGAGCATGTACAAGCTTGCGTCAAAGAGAAGTTTTCCCTCCATTCAGATCTGGCAGAGGACAAGTCAAAGATGACTATGCCAAATTCCCTTTGCGGAATCCAATGAGTAGCCCACAGTCTAATACCCTTCTCTGACTGGTGAATCAACAGTATCACACAAAATGTGGAAAACGGAGCACACTGAAAAAACCTCACAACCTCTCTGTGGGGGAAACGTTGCCCAAGCCCTGGGCAAACAGTAGACTAAGAGGTGGCATGAAAGAGGGCTTGTACCTACCATAGGGTTTAACACAGCAAGCTGCAAAGAAGTATATAGCCCAAGGCAATAACAAGCTACTTGGCAAATGTGTTAAAATCCTTGTTCTCTCTTTCACCTGAGGCATGAGATACTGCACCTGAGGCAATGATTTTAGGCGAGGTAAGCATCCCAACTTGCACACAACCCAGCTGATACTTTCAAATAGCACCATTCACCTCCAGTAGGATTTCCAGAAACAGTTATCAGCAAACTTAGTGCAGAAATGCCCTTAGTAACCCAACCCTACATCACCTCTCTACCCAAAATAGAGGGGTAAAAGCAAGATGTTTTTATGAAGACCAAACAAGTAGCTCAAGTCAGTGATGCTCAAGTAAATTTCTGCAAATCCACAGGGCCACAGTTTCAAACAATACATAAAATACAGCTGGGTAATAAGTCTTTTGCTTAATGGCATCTCAAAAATCACTGCTTACCTCTCTAGTGAATGATTGCTTTGGATGGCAACGAAGCAGCCAGAGCTGCCACTCCTCATGACTGAAATAACCTCAAAGCACATCCACTAACTTAGACAATTCAAAAGGACAGTGACACTGAAGCAAGAAACATATTCTACCAGAGAGAGGTCTCTACTGATACATTACATCTCAGCAGTGCTATCAAACCTGAAGGCATCTCAGATGGGTGAAAAACCCTTTCTTCTGCAAATGCAATGTGAAAACCTACCCTATTATCAGTACTTTCTGGTGCATTGGAAACCGAGATCATTAGCAAGAGCAGTTCCATACCTCCCTTTAGAGTCAAAAAGCTTCATTAAAGTGGATAGAGGATCAAACCTTTTTTATTCATTAAAAGAAGATAGATCCTACAGGGCTTCTTTTTATCCTTCAGATGTCTGACATGCAAATATTACCATTGCCAAAAGCTTAAAAAAAAAAAAAAAAAAGGCTGCAGTTTGTTTCTTTCACTCCGAAAGACAAATTATGCTACTTGGTCCTACGAGTGAATTGGGGCATGTAAGAGGATGTTTCAGTGTCTAAACACATGGACATTGAGGGGCCACTTCAGCATCACTGGCTGTCATCTCCTGATTTGCTTTCTGAGTCTGCTGCTTGCAGTCAAGATTTTCCTCTAAAAGGTTCCACTTCTTGTGTGTGGGAGACACCACTCTATTAAATTCACAAGATAAATGAAGCAATGAAAGTATGCAACGTATTTGTTTCCCTTTTTGTTGTTTTTTAAATCCACAACAACAGGAATGAAGAGGGTGACGTGAATAGCTCTGGGTCTGCCTTGTATGTTTCTGCCTCTGTGTAAGCATCTCAAAACCTGGCGCCTGCTTACCTCAAAATAAATAGATGGTTTCTTTCATTCACAGGCAAAGCACGGAGTAGAAAATTTTATTTCCAGCAGCACTTGAGGGCTGCTAAGGCAGGAACAATGGGCTTCACAAAACCAAAAGCTAAAATAACATTTCCAACAAACGTGTGGTGTTCAGCACCTGAAAAGTTCTGGCAAGACCAGCTGTAAAAGCAACTTTGGCTTATTTTTTCATTCACATGGTAGTGTAACCAAAAAAGTTTTATTGGCCAAGATCTTTGAAAGAAATAGTAGT
Source organism: Burhinus bistriatus (assembly GCA_013397275.1). Lineage (NCBI taxonomy): Eukaryota > Metazoa > Chordata > Aves > Charadriiformes > Burhinidae > Burhinus > Burhinus bistriatus. The sequence goes on along the minus strand of VYXH01002544.1, from coordinate 252,835 downwards.
TCTGGGTTCTCTGGGATTGCCCGGTAATTATTCCGTACAGGTCAGAAAATAATTAACTTATGGCCTGCAAGTCAAGCTTCTAATGGAAGTAGCAGTGTATTTTCCTTAGGGCTACCAGGTCCATGCTGCTTTCTTACTACATAAGTTATAACAGTGACAAGCCCATGATATGCAGCAAGACTACTCACAGCTCAAGTCAAGTGTCATTATATGACATATGAGACATGGAAATTTATTAATAAATCAACACTGCTAAGGGAAAAAAAATGACCGTCCATTCTTCTTTATTTCCTCGTCTTCAGGGATTACTGCCTTAACCTGATTCATGCACCTGACACAGGAGGCAAACACACATCCAGGTCAGGAAGACCTCAATGCTGCACTCAGTAAGCACTTCATTTGACCTTCTGCAAACATAGTCTGTCATGAAGTCATCCTAGCACGGTGCTTCACACCACTTCCAGAGAGTCTATGAACACAGATTGGATATCGCTAGATTCATGGGGGCTGTGTTTCCAGTGATGAGAAATCAATACCACCCCTAATCTACTTGTCAAGAAATATATTGCCCAGGAGTCTGAAGGTCAAGGACAATCTATATAACTGCTCTTTTTGCACGCAACAATGTAGGGCAGGAATCTTCATATTTAAGACATTCAGCATATGGTGTACATACACCCTTACATGAAGGGAAAGCTTACGTGCACTGGTGGAAACAGGACAGTAGACGCAGATGCACCATGTGGACACTTCAAATTAGTACCTGCACAGCCTGTAGGGAAGGAGGAGGATATGGAGGCCTCAACAGTTCTGTACAGAACATTTCTACGTGACCGTTACACACATTTATGAGAACACAGATGTTGTATATAGCAACAGTACACCTCGTGTGGGTGGGTGGATGTGCATGGCTGTAAAAACCTTTCCTGGCTCAAAGTATCAAGGTAAGTTTTCCTCCAGCTTAAAAAAAAAAAAAAAAGTAGTTGATAGGCAGTTGTCTGACCCCTGGAATTTATCAAACAGAATTTATCAAACTTTTCACTAGAGTTCAATTTTAAACATATTTTTGGAAATACAGATAAGATGAACCTTTGCATTAGTTCCAGTGAATTCTCTTTCATCAGTATATATTTTCAGTAAAAAATCTTGACTAAACATTTTACAAAACACTGCAGGAACATTTTATGGTGTTATTTTACCAGCAATTATTTAAAAAAAGTGTCCCAGGTTCTCAAGTTTCTAAGGAAATGTTATTTAGTTGAACCACCTTGCACAGAAATAGCTTACTACACATGGAAGTTCACTGAATAAGAATTTATTCTATGGAATCCTTTGTAAAATTCCCTGAACTGAATTTTAATTTAAAATTTGTTTTTCATTTGTTCAGTGTCAAAAGGCAAGTAGTGCTGCTGTAGCAATTTGAATCTCTGTCTTAGGAAGCACAATCCAAGTTCTTAGGGCACTGTTTCCTCATTAGCCATTCTCCAAAGAACAAACTGACAATAATGGATTTAGTATTCCCAAGATACACTGAGAGTGTACTTTACTGCTATGCTAGCCACTTCTTCACTGGAAATCCTGTAATTTATTTGGAGAAGGAAGGCAGTGTGTGTACATGTTCAGCTTTAAGGGGTTTACCCCCATATATGAATTTATTATCAGAATTTTAATTTTTAAAAGGCAAGCAAAAGAAACTAAAACCGGCTCTACCTATTGTAAAATCAAGAGACGAAAAACAGATCAAAAATGAAATCAGCTTGCAGTTGTGAATGAAGCTTTAGGTTAATTCTTAGCACAGAGCAATTTCCAAGGCCTTTTGCATTCCCCTTGTCTTTAAGTGATACTATCAACTATCAAAAAGAAAATGAACTCACAGACTACCAGAAACATTGAAAGATTCATTTTCTTCACAGAGAAGAGAAGAAATTCACTTGCATTCTTCAAAGGGAAAGGATCAGGGAGGAACCACATGAAGGAAACTGGAGGAGCAGAAGAAAGAAAAGGGCACAGTTAGAAAATAGATTTTTTTTTTCAGCCACAGAAGACTTGTGCCTACTGATGGATATTATATCTGAGTATATATTATTCCTCATGCACACCCTTTTCTGCAGGTGTCCCCAAATTTTAGTTGAGTGCTAAAGAGAAATTAAAAGCATTATGCTTTTTTTTTTTTTTTAAAAAAAACATTATGTTTCCCATGGCTCCTATTGCATTCCCTGAGAAGTCTGATTTGATCCTTCCTACCAAAAGACCTGATCTGCTCCTACTGTATCAGGACTCAAGAGAAGACATATTGAAGCAGAAAATTATGGTTATATGTGCATTTCAGTAACTCTGTTCTGGGTCAGACCCAGCCTTTACCTGGTAATTAATAAATAAACATCACTAAACTATTCTTTGTTATTTATTACCTGCCACTCTATGAAGAATAAGATTTGGAAAGCCTCAGACATGGTGACTGAGCTTTTGGGAGAGGAGATAGGCCAGAAGATGGTATCTTGTACAATTGCTTTATACAATTGACCATTACTTCAACTAATCACTTTTGTTCAGTCTATGTATCTTTGGTTTTCAGGGGATCTTGTGGCAGTTCTGCATTTCAGTGCTGGGGGTACAGCGTCCACCCAGCAATGCATAACAGCAGCTCCTTCTTCTTGAACAGTCACAGCTTGCAGGTACACTTCAAGGTCATAACCCTCACTGTCTTGGCAAGACTCGCTTCTAACTGTGTGGGTCCTCATGCCCAGACAGCCCAAGGCAAAAGTGTTATTTCTCAAATTCTTTGTCATATCCCTGCCTTCATTTCCCTCCACAGCTGCATCTCATCCGACCAGCCACCTAATGGCCCATTCTTGTTTACAGTCATATCCTGTTTCTGGTAATCAGCGTTTGTAGAATAGCCAACCACAATATCACTGAAGATTAAGATCTCATATAGAAAACATCAGAAGCCAGTGATGCCTGAAAAAAAATGAAAACCAGTTGTCCATCTATCTAAAACACTAAGAACAAACGGAGAAAAACAGGAAAACCACCAGCTGCACTGGCTGGCCTAAGTCATTACAGAGTTCTCAGCCATCACTACTAACTGAAAGGCTTGAATCACCATAAGGAAGGATAAAAATCAAATTCACCTGCAGTGAAGACAGTAATGAGATTATTATGATAAGACAGAGTCAATATCTAGCCCTCTGTCATAGAATAAATGTCCTCAGCCCAAATCCTGCAGCCCCAGCAACTTTCTTTTCAACAAGGTAAGCCTAGAACTGCACAGAACTCAGTCCCATCTGTTGGTTATTGCACTGGTGACAATTCACTGTCAGCTGCAGCCTTTAAAACATTGACCTGCTCCTGAAAGTTTAGATGTAAATACTGACCTCTTAAATGAGAAGACATTTTATCCTACTCCAGCAGTTACCCTGCAGTAATAATCTTGGTGGTGTTGTATGTTGAACAGAATCCATCACTCACAGCCCAGAAAGAAGATGACACAGAAGCTTCCAAGACAACTTCACCTACGGCAAGTTTTACAAGACTCATACACTTTGAAACAAACTAATAAAAACAACAAGATGAACACACAGCAGGTAATTCTGATTTTAAGACCATTTAATATCATGATAAGTTATCTTCAACTCTGTCATTTGTACAAGTGCCATCAGAGAAAGACAAATGCTTTTCAAAACCATTTGGACTCTGCTTGAAAAAATAAGAGACCTGGCAAGTAAACCGTCCCAAAAATTACAAAACACTGCAGCAAAACCAAGCAGAGAGCTCAAACCCAATCTAAGAGCAAGTCAGGACAGATCCAGGGAAAGGAGTTCTGCCAAGCAGTACCTGATGACAAGGGTTACTTACAGTAACAGTGATAAAATTGACTTCCAGCCTTTATTAGATCTCCAGACCCGATTTCCAGTTTATCTGCCCTTAGCTTCTTCGATAGCAAAAGGAAACTAAAAATCAAGCACTGTATAGAACCAGTGTGGGTAACCACCATGGATGTCCCTATAGATGGGTTTCAGTTGGGGTTGGCTGACTGTTTCTTGAATCATCTGGGTTAAGTCAGAGGATGGGAACTCCAAGGAACTGCAGCCACCCTGACCAAGGTCTGATATACACAAGCAGCATGCACTGTACCAAGGCAAGCAAGCAAGCAAGCAACAACTGCCTTGGCACCAGGAGGAGATACAGGAACATATGGTCTAGAGGCAGACATCCCTAGCCAAAAAAACCCAACGACAACCAAAAAACCCAAAACCACAAAAAAAAAACAAAAACAACCAAACAAAAAAAAAAACCACACACAAAAAAACTACAAAACAAACCCACACACACCAACAAGAAAAGTTTTNAAAAAAAAAAAACCCAAAAACAAAAACAAAAAAAAAACACACAAAAAAACTACAAAACAAACCCACACACACCAACAAGAAAAGTTTTATCCAGAATACACTCCTCCAATCACAGCAAAACACATAATGCAGAAGGTGCAGGTACCTTTGGGGTCCTCCTGATAAGGTAGGAAAAACTAAACTCACATCCCTTAAATTTACATTTCTTTTGATTTTACTCCCTGATCTAAATTATCTTGATGCCTAGACCTGCTCCAAATATCTACTGCAACGTGGGTTTGACTCTATTACCCCAAATGCCAAAGAAAATAATACTCCTATTTTTCTCTCCAGTAAGAAGAAATGTTTGAAAACCAGCAGAAGAGTCCCCAGGCCCACACAAATCACTCAGACACCATCATCAACAGGATAGATGACAGCAAAGCAGATAAAAACCTTCCCTGGGAAAAGCAGGGAAAAGCAGTTTTAAGACCCTGCAACAGGAATAACTGTGAAGCTTCTTTGTGTTATATACCTACAGAGATTCATCTGCTTTCTTGATCTTAGGCACAGCCACCCTGCTCCCCTAGCCTAAGGTAGTGCAAGAAGAGCGAGTGGACACAAAAGGAGGCAAGCCTGGATTCCTTTGGTATAAAGGAGATCAAACCTACAACCAAGGGAGAAATCAGGAGACAGTTGTCTCTCTTACAGAGCCCATTTCTAAGGGACCAGAAGGCTGACTAGCCTCTAGATTTAACCCCCAGATGCCAAGACATGATTCTGCCTCCTACTCTTTGTCCTGCTTCCCTGTAAAAATGCAGGGAAACCCTATTTCTCTCCCGCTTCGCAGATCCTCTTAACGCTCCCAGTTTGGAGCTCCTCCTCTGGTCTGTCAGCACACTGGGGCTGGAAAAGCACAATGACAGAGGCTCATCCATGTGGGGATAAAAATCAGGAGAGAAAGTCCAACGAGGAGTAAACAAGCAGCAAGCAGGAAACACTTCGTGGAATCGCATCCCCAGGAATCTCCGTGAGTTAAAAATTAGAGTCCGTTATTAATCTAGCTAGACATTAAGATCCAGTAGCTGGAGTAAATCAGATTAAACTCCTTCTGTATCAATGGCTAGAAAACAAGTAGGTCTTTCTTCCCTTTTCTTTTGAATGACAACCCAAAGGATATTTCTGTCTGCTTAGCTAAGTAAACATACTGCTTTAAAAAAGTAAAAACAGGAGATCAAAAACATCAGGTGAATTTTAGTATGACAGTAAGGTCCTTTGAGATACAACCCAAAGTGAGATGAAAAACTTGATTATTTCCTAGCCTGGGGGGCTACGGTAGTGGTGGAGCAAGCAGTCCATCTCACCTCCACCCTCCCAATGTTGGGATAGGATGAGTCTTTGAACAGATTAAAAACGGCAAAAAGGGGGTTAAAAGTGACTCTTTCTTTGCCAAGGGGAGTTTTGCAAAGCACAGGACGAGTACACAAAATGGAACTTCAAGAAGAAAAATCCCATTACACCAAGATAAGAGAGAAGAAAGAAATCTTAGATTCTTTAGGAGAGCTAAGTTTTAATTTCAATTCTCAGAAGTTGATGAGAAGCCGAGCAGAGTGACAGGCTGACAAAGTGACTAAGGAGCCCCTTCCTCCCCTCCCAGACCACCACACTCAGCACCTTGCGAGCACAGCTGGAGCCCAGGGTGCTGGAGCTGCGATAAGAAACTGCTAAATGCTCCTTACCTGCCCTGGCCTTGATGGCTCTGGTGTTTGCCAAACCTCTTTGCNGTAAATTAATGCAGCAAGAAACTCCCAAGATCTGGCGAGTCCTAGCAGGGGAGACAGGGCAGAGGGGAAATGAGATGCATTAGGAGGACACTGAGCCACTTTCTTTCTGAGCACAATGGGAGCGCTTCCCAAGAAACTTCCCCTTCGCTCCCCTCCGCTCTAGCCCTGAGCAATGGGACACCTTCCCTACAGCAGCAATAACTT
>VYXH01002544.1:226034-237653 GCA_013397275.1 Burhinus bistriatus | reverse complement strand
AAAAAAAAAAAAAGACAAAAAGAGACAAAAACCCCAAATGCCTTAGCAGACAGCCAGGGAACTCACTCGTTTTTAGTCAGTGCCTTGTTGCGGGGTGGGTGAAAAGAGGAAAAAATACCAAGAGCTTGCCAAGACAAGGGATGTCGCATGCATGGAACAGCGGGGCTTGCAGTGCAATCAATCATCATGCATGCTGCCTTCAGACGAAAGCTGCCGACAGCAGCTCCCCTCACATGCCCTGCGAGCGATACCTGTCCCTACGACCACCCGCCCAGAATGCGGATGCTGTCCCCCAGCCCAAACAGGGCTGGAGCAAACACAAATCAATAAATAGCAACAGAAGTGGGATCAATGGTGGGTCGGATCACTATTGCATGCGTCTGATTCAGTGGCAAAATGCAGCTGAGCCAGGAGAAAATCCAATAAAATTCATCACTTCTCACCTTTACCCGATTTCCTTTGAATTTTTTTTTCTTCTTTTATTTCAGATGATGCAAGTAAAAATATGCTTTGTTTAAAGCCCCAAGCACAGCCCCCTCCTCTCTTGTCTTATGGAAGAAGTATAAAACCTGAAAGCATAGGAGGGTCAGCTGTTATCAGCATCCTTTAAAAAAATCATCAGCTCTAAATATCCTTGTTGGTGCCATGATCCCCTGTGCAAGATGGATCGAGTCCCCCAGTGCAGCAGGATCTGTGCACCACATGGATTACTGCAGTTGGGAGCAGGGAAGTGAGATGTTCTGAATTCCTGGGTGAGGCAGCCTTTTATTATCTTGTAGGAACTGCAAAGACAGACTGTGGACAAAAAAATGACTTTTCGTGGGGTATCTTTACAATCTTGTCTTTGTTCACTCCTTTTAGCCTCTGGAAGCACTGCCGAGCAGGGCAACAGTTCCTGGAATATACACACACACAGAGATCTTTTTCCTGCACCAGAGCTCCCAAGATCCGATTTACAAACCAAAATGTGTGTCTTCCCCCTCTCCTGCCACCCCATGTGTCTGAGAATCACAAGCATCCTCCAGCTTCCAGCCCCATCCATCACACCCTGACACAGAGCTATGGGCTTAGAAATCATCTCCCAGCGGTACGGCTGACAACGTACAAGCCCCATCAAACACAACCTGCTCTCCTGCACCAACGCGTGCCCTGCAGCATGGCTAGGGTTGAAAAAATGGGGGGTTTTTTGTCAGGGAGCTGAAGAGACCAAAGTCAGAGGGCAGCTGGGGTGGGGAGGAGAAAAGCTCTCCCGGGCAGGGGACCCAGAGCTTAGCCATTCATTCCAGAAGTTATTTCATTATAGTTCATGAATAAACCGATAAATTACACCAGGAATCACAGACAGCACAGAGGGAACACTCATCTCCTGCAGGGTATTTGCGTTGCAATGACAACAACCAATTCTATCAGAAAATATCAAAATGAGCTCTCTTATCACACCACTCATTTTAGCCAGTACAAAACATACACATCGGAGAGCCCCAGTTTTACCATGGGACCCACAATTTTGTAGGCAGGTTGTGTGTGTTAGCTCAGGAGACCTTTTCAAAGGATCTGTAGCAAAAAGTTTCAGAAGCTAGAACCCATCACCCCTCTGCACTGCACGTTATATCTCTTTTAAAAAGAATTCTATTCATACAACCTCTGATTTATCAAAAAAGAAAAAAGCAGTTACAATATTCTTAGCCATTCTTAACGAGCAGCATAAATCCTTAAACTAAAACTAATTTTTAAAAAGCTGTCGTAGCAAGCTATTTGAACTGACGAAAACACAACTGATAGTGCGACTGCAGAGCTATAGATAGAAGAGCATCCGCGATTTCTCGCAATTCTCTGACACTTGTCTGGTCTGTGATCTAAAACCTTCTGACGTTCCCACCACAGCTCTCCATCCAAACACTAAATCCAGAGCACATCAGTGAAGGGAATATTGTTACCTAGAATGTGAAGCCTCATCTTGTACAGACATTTTCCTCCTTCACTTACTGTATTCAGGAAGGCTGTTTATGCACAACTTTAAATACCTGACTAAATGCCTTGACTTTAAAGGGAATATTCAGTGTGCGTGAAGGTAGACACAGCCTTTTGTCTTTGCCAGGATTTTTTTTTCTTTTCTTTGTTTTTGTCAATGAAAAATGCAGTTATAACTTTTTTAAAAAAAAAACAAACAAAACTCTTCAGTATATGTAAAAGGCAATGCTGGTGTTTGCTGGATTTATTTCACAAGTGATTAAAACTTGTGCTTGTCAATTGTTTGAGTTATGTTTTCAAACCTGTCTCAGTGGCTTAGGATCATACATCTCCAGAAAGTCACTACTTGTGCTCCAAGAGCTGTAGATGTTTCTGGAAGAGGGATTAGTTGAGAATGTCACTAGAGAGAATGCCTGTGGCTCAAAACTGAATTTAACACACAGTTTTTTTAATATGCGATCAGCAAGAGTGACCACACAATATATGAGATTTTGAACAGCAGTCCTTTAAAAAGCGGGGATCTTGCACACAACTGAGTGCTATTCCCATGCAGTTTGTTGGTCTCCCTGTGCTCTTCCCATCTCAACTATATACAACATGAAGATTCCCCCCCCCCCCCCCCCCCCCCCCCCCCCCCCCCCCCCCCCCCCCCCNCCACCCCAGCTGATTGTCTAGTCATTTATTATTTTCTTATTGCTCTGCCCAGGCAGCATCAGCAATTGTTCCAAATGCTGGTGTCTTTCCATAGAGTTAATCAGTGTAATTGGGATGTTTTATAGTTCTAGACAGGGTGTTTTGCCATATGGGGTAAGAGCCATGGGCTGCAGGAACGTGGTGGTAGAACACAGGGACGTCGGAATGCTGCAGTCTGAAGAAGAGATTTTTCTCACTCCAGTCAAGTTGTTGCAGCTTTCCCTGGATGGGAGTGATCACAGAGGGTTAATTCCCTGAGGACCATGGAAAAGTACTTCCCAGCTCCTCTCCCCCTGTACAGCTACAGGGACCAGTAGTAACGGGTGTTGTGCAGGACCTTTGAGATCCTTTTGGGGATTCTTTGGGTTAAAACTTTAACTGATTACATCCTGCATCTACTGCAATGCAGTTACTTCTGGTGCAAAAGCTCGAATTGGTTTAAACAGCTCACAGCAACAGAGCACAACCATCCAAGACAGAGATGGCAATATTTACAAGCTAACTTTTGCTTTCCCATTCCCCTCCTTCCCTGTGAATAGGGTTAAATAATAGCTTATTGCCCATTTTTATCTCAGAGTGAAATCTCCTTTCTCACAGGTTCTCAAATTCCATATTTCAGTCTCACTGTATATGACTATTTTCATATCCTGGCCCAACATCCAGTTCTGCTCCATGCTTCTGCTGCATGAGGTCTCAGCTGAATTAAGAAAACAACCAAGTCCAAATTTCCTCCCGACCTCTGAAAATTAGGTTTGTAAATTCACCCCTGTAGCACATCCCACATCCTCACTGTATGGACTGTAATCGCCAGCAGTTGAGAGCGACCACATGGATTGCAACCAGCACATCTGTAACAGACTTCCTTCTACTCTGCACCGTGCTGGGCCAAAAATACAGCACCGGGGCAATCTGCTCCCCACATACCTCCACTCTTCTTTTATCCTGTCCACCTCTACTGCTGCAGGCCAGGAATTCAGGCAATATGATAGAGAAAAACATGCAGACAATGAGTTTCATCCTTTTTAATTGAATTGCATATCAATATTGATTGTGCTATTCATTTTGATAGTAAATCTAATCATTAAAAAAAAAAAAAAGAAGTCTGCTTGCAGCCTCTGCCAAGCCTTCCCAGGCCAGCGTCTGGCAGCATTTCCCTCAAGACAGCGTGTTGATGTGCAGTCAGAAATAACAGCCTGGGTACAGAGTTTAAGGCTGCCCCTTTTCCTCTTCACCAGGAAAAGGTCTCATCTGTCCATCTTCCCTCCAGCTGCCAAGACCAGATGGAGACGGGCAGCCCCAGCACCAGCAGAGGCTGAACACAGGCTGGGGTCTGCCGAGCTCCAGTCTCTGCTCAGGGGCCTCTGTGCCTGAGAGGCACCATCTCAGGGACCAGGGAGATGGTTTGGGAAGAGCAGGCGGAGAGTTGCCATGGGTAACGCTAGTTAATCACGGACAACACCATGCCTTTCTGTGCCCAACCGTCTGATGTTCTGTTCGCAACTACACCTCTCAGAGCCTGCTGGGGTCAATAAAACTAAGCTGATGAATCGTCCTCCATCCCCAAAACCCCACATTGCCCTAGCCTGGCTTTGAAGTTAATAAGGGAAATAGTTCTACTGGTCATCTCAGCCTGCCTCAAAGACCTGATGGCTGTTCTTCTGTCCTGGGATACCCACTTACAGAAAAGATCACATTTGAAGGACAAACGTGAGAGTCAGCTCACCTGAACGCTACTCCCAACATATCCCTGCCAAGCTTTCTGGCTTGCCTTGTGTTCCAAAAAATAAACAAACCACTTCAGAAACCCTTGCTGAGCAGCACTGAACTGGGGTAAATAATGAGGTATTTCCCCAACCTGCACAGAGCTCAGCCAGAGGAATAAACCCAGTGCTGTCCTCTTGAGCCACTGATGTTGCACCAGTTTACCTTCACAGGGACCTGAGCCTTCCACACTTTGCAGAGACAGATTTCCTCTGCAGACGCTTGTTTTGCAACAGTTTGTGCTTCTGCTGCCAGACATTATTTTTTACCCTCAGAATTAATGATTAACAATTAAATTATTTGACAGGGGAATAGAGGCCCAGTGCTAATTAAATTCCTTCATCTCTCCTCTTTGCAAAGAAAAAAATTGATATTTCTCAGTATCAGCATTGAACCAGAACAGGGCAGTTTGTGATGTTGGACTTAATTAGATGGACAACCATGGGCACAGCCAAAAAAAGCATGAAAATATTGCACAAGGGCCATACAAATGCAGGGAGGAGGAGGAAACAGCCAACTGGGGAGCTAGGAATCCAGCAAACTGACATGTCCAGACTGCAGAAGAGCCACTTTCTAAAGCAAATAACTTCTTATAAGAATATATCATCTGTTTAACTGAAACAAAATAACGCAGACAGGGCAAACAGTGCCTGTATAGGTTGGAAAAAACCAGTACCAGTTGTCCTGCAAAGCCTGACTGCTCCATTTTAAGGAATGCATTGCTTAGGTATCCTGAGCAGCTCAGCTGTTCATCTCCACCAGCTTTTACCTTCACGTGCCTGCTGATGGGCTGGACCTCCTAGGGGCTTGGTGGCGTCTGCTTACATGCCAGCACTAATATCACAAAAGATTACGCTAGTTCATCGACCCTTTGAAGAAATCCTTTGCGTTGCTGTTGCTGCGATGATTGCCTGATGGCACTTTCTCAGCCAGAACCACTAGGGATTACACCAGTGTAAATAAGATAAGCCACTGTCTGACTGTTATTAAAGTGCACCAAGACGCCTTCAGCTCAAACAACACTCTTGCACTGATGCAAACTACGTCTTCCATGTTTTTGTTACATGTTTTGCCTCATTTTGTTTATTTTGAGAATAAATTTTCTCTCTGAACAACACAACAACCCACCCTAAGTTTCCAGTTCTCTTCTATCATCAATAGTTTTCAAATCACTTGGCAATTTTCCTCTCCTTGTCTCTGCTGGGCCAGGAAGTAAAGCATCATATGGGATTTTCAAGGGTGCTTGGTAATGAAAGGGATAACGAAAATCCCAGAAAGCCCCTAAGGCAGCACACAGCACTGGCCAAGACAGACCTGGAAGAGAGCAGAAGCTGACAGCTTTTTTGGGTGTTGCCTGAGCTGAACTGCCATAGCAAAGCTCAATTGTCACAGCCAGAGGGAACATTTCAGGGCTGTGTTAGATGCAATCCATCCCTCCAAAGCATGTCGAGGTGGGCCAGCCTCTCTGTAGCTCCCTGTGCTGTTTTCTACTACTACTGCTGAGCTAGAGAGTAGACATCTGCCTGCTGCCCATAGAGCCCGCTGCTGGAAAGACTTTGCTATTACCTCATCCCCTGCTTTCTTGCCTTTTCTTGTCAAGTCTAGATGGGAAGTTGTTACCAGCTAGATTTAGGAAAACATCCAGTAACCAAATAGAAACTGGAAGAAACTTGGAACTCGTCATTCCTAAGTCACCTGGGTAACAACAACAGCAACCTAACAGCTTCTAAAACATGCACCAGGAGGCACAAAACCACATTTAACAGTTTCAGCACATCCCCGAAAGTGCTCACAGAAGCTCGTAGGGCTGGGCATGAAGTTACAAAAAGCAGTGGGGCTGTGAGAGGGTCTTCCTCTCCCAGATACTTGTGGGAATCATTTGTCTTCGGTATATACTTCCATGTAGGAACTGAGCCCATAGAATTCATTCACCTGCAACTCTGATGCAAAAAGAATCAAAAACGGCACCCAAGAAATACCAGCAGACTCATTCATTGGAATGGAGTGAACATATTCAGCATGGACTTTCGCATTGAATTTACAGGAAAGCTGAACATTGATTTCTGTGCTTTTTCACCTCATTTTTTAAGATGAATGCCAGGCAAATTGCAGTTTCTAATTATCTTTTTGCACTTAAAGCTTATTAGATTTGTATTGCCTCTTCCCCCCCATCCCCCCAGCCCCTCACTTTTCCACTTCCATATACTTCTTGCAGTCTACAGTAAATGAGAAGAAATCAGTGTATTGCACTATCTGGCACCTTGCTGCTGAAGTGGCAGGAGTCTTTAGTTACCAAGTCATTTGCTGCTTAATTGAAATCTTTTCTCTGGACTCATTGCCATGCAGACACCCTATTGGAATGCAGTAGTTGAGCCCAGTATCGATTGTTCTCCCACTCCCAGCTTTCTTCCTCTGAGTTTGCAAATCAATTGCACCCTGTTATTTTCCTTCAAATAAATAAATAAAAATCATCACCCATTCCACAACCCCACTTACTCCCAAAACACGCTGGTTTGGTTTTGCATAGTTTCTCAGAGCAGAGATGGGGACAAGACAAGAAGCAGCTATAGTAGAAGCTAGATCCACACCTTGTCAGATCAATTCCAAGCATCAGTGTGCATCAGCCCGTTCAGATAAGGTCCAGTGTGGGAGTGGATTGTGAATATATAAAGGGTGAATGAAATCTTTTAGACTCTCACCAGAAGTGATCTGGAATTTATCTCCCCTCTTTATTGCAGAAATTAAACCATTTTTAACAGTTAAAAAGCTAGCAATCAGACAACCCTAATACAGTTGCAGCTTACAAAAGAGGCCAGACTGCAGTTGTGAGTTTGCAGGATTGAAAATCGACGCTTGACAAGTCATCACTGCTAACACTAGAGAAGCGAGTCAACGCGAATACAGGTTACTACAGACCCCCGATTTTGAAATTATGGCAGACAAGCCCTTTTGAATCCTATCCATTTTTAAAGTCCCAGGGAACATGATGGTTCAAAATGCTCTTGTCAAGGCCTTGTCTAAATAATGTTTGTGTCTTTGGAGTCTCAGCTCCAACTTGCATTGTATGAACAGGTCTTTGAGGGCAGGGTCATATTAATACCATGCATAGTAACTGTCCCTAAATTCTTCTTGATAGCTCTTGTGTCAGTACTTAGCACTACTTTTCTGAAAGACAGGAGCTTTGACTACTGCAGACTGTTTTGAGAGAAGAAATGCAGAACTTCCCAGGGTGAGGTCCTCATGCAGTAAGAGGACACACACTGAAAGCTGGAGAGTGGTTTTTCACAAGGGCATGTAGTGATAGGACGAGAGGTAATGGCTTTAAACTGAAAGAGGGTAGATCTAAGGAAGAAACTCCACTATGAGGGTGGTGAGACACTGGTCCAGGTTGCCCCGAGAAAGCTGTGGATGCCCCATCCCTGGAAGTGTTCAAGGCCAGGTTGGATGGGGCTTTGAGGAACCTGGTCTAATGGAAGGTGTCCCTGCCTGTTGTACACATGCTCATGCCTCTCAGCTGCTCAGCCACAGTGGCTTCTCACAGAACCCATATAGTTTTTGTGCTAAAAAAGAAAAAATTAAAAAAAAAAATAAAAATCAGGAATTTTACAAAGAGTGAAGCAATGAGCCTAACTTCCTCCTGAGCAGCTTTCTTTGGCCTATTGTACATTTGCATTGCAATACTGCCTGTAGGCTTCAACCAGCTTCAGGCATCTGAACCCACAGGCAGAGACAGTTTTTGCCCTAAGCACATTGCATGTCACCTATGAGTTTGGTTTGGGATCTTTTATTTTTTCCCCAACAGCCTAGTCAATTTTACACCACACTGTCAGCCTGAGAGCAGATCTGTGTTTGAGCAGAGGCCATATAACTGTAGGGAAGGAACTGAATAGTGTCTATTCCTGTCTTGGAAATCAAACCTTCCTACAAAGTTAAGAATGAGCACCTAGTACCATGGGTCACTTGTTCCTGTGTAGGTGGCAACAATGGAGATTTCCCAAGCCCAAACCACCCCCCTTCAGATCTTGCAGACTCCCATGGAGTCAGAAGGCACATTGCCAACCTTTTATTTTTGTCTTCTACAGGTAAATCGGTAATTTCACTCTTTCCGCCCCAGAGGCCATACAGGTCCAAAAAGATTTCATTCCCTTTCATCCTCAGCCCAACACAAATACCATTTCAGGATCACACTCCAGAAATCTCCCAGTCCAGAGACCGTGTTGCTGTATTGAATTCAGACCCCTGCATTGCAGGTACCAATAGCAAATGCTGGACTGACCAGCAAGCAGGAAGCAAAAATACATCTATCCCCTCCAGTCCCAAAGGCTCTGCAGGAACTATACAATCACAGGATGCCCATTTAAGCCCCAAATTCCAGATTGCTCTGATCCTACCTGCCTTTTGGAAAATTAGACTGTCAGAGTACCAAATATGCTCCTTGCTATTTGCCATGTAATTAAGCGGTAATTGCCGTGCAAGGCTAATCTCAGAGTGTATTTTTCCTGTGGAGCTCAGTGCCAGAGTGCACATTTGTAATTTAGCGGCATGCCAAGGAGCTATACCTAAACTCACAAAAGGATTTTCTCCACTCATCATCTCTCTTCTACTTTGGTGGCAGCTGGGATTCTGTATTCAGGGATGTTTGGGCTGGGCAAACAAATTAGCAGAGACCAGCCTCATTAGGAATTCACACGGGTACCCCTCCTGCCTCTCAGCGGGAATGAGCTGCTGACTGCTCAGTTTCTGGACCCCAAACACTCCCCAGCATGGGACAGACACTAAAACCTCCTCTTTCTTTCTACTCAAACAGCCTGGCAGCCTCCAAAGAAGCTGAAGCAGCAGCACGATCTGCCCCCAAACCCATGTCTCCTTCTGATTTCTTGGATAAATTGATGGGGCGAACTTCTGGATATGATGCCAGGATCAGGCCAAATTTTAAAGGTATGCAAAACCCCTGCTTTTGTGGCTTTGTTTCATTTTGGGGCTGAAAAACTGCATGCAAGCCTCATGAATGCCTCCCTAACAGTATATGGAATATGAACAAACTTTATATTCATATGAAATATGTATGATAATGAGAGATGTGGCACATGGGTGCCTTGTAGATGTCTGGAAAGGCATGTGATTTCCACTCAGAACAGAAACAACCTCATAACAACTTCACATGCAGGAAACACTTCGATATAGGGAGTGGGGATCCTGCCAAACCAAATGGTGACCAGCAAGGAGCTGAACCTCTTACAGATTAGGAGAAAAAACTTCAACTTTCACCCTAAGTCACTGCCCACAGCACCTTCTATCAGTGGGTAATACTCCTCCCTTACACCCACTGAAGCCAAGAGGAGTTTCTCCCATCAGCTCCAGAGGAATTCAGGGAGATGCCAGGGGCAGCTCTGACCTGTCACTGTCCCCTGTTGTAGAGGGGCTCTCAAGCCAGTGCTCAGCACAGCTCCATCACAACAGTTGTGTTTCACACCCGATTTCTCCGGTTCACCCCATACTCGCTGGCAGCCAGCCAGCATCGAAGCAGGCCTTGGAAGAGGCAACAGAACCTCTTTCTTTGCTCCTCGAAACAACTCTTCTAACAAGGATAGGTTTTGTGAGGTTTGTTTTGTTTTGTTTTCTTCTTAATTGACCTCACTGTCCCAGAGCTATTTGCCCTTGACTCCCACCCAGAGATAAAGTGGGACCTGCCCCCTCTCAGCCACTGTCCAGCCCTCTTCAATGCTCACCTCATTCATTTCTTTTGTTTCCTACCACCAATTCCTCCTCATCCCAAGAGCCACTGGCAATGCTAACGTATGCTCCCAGGACCCATTAATCATGGTGACAGCACCTGCCATCCAGCTTCAAGCAATAAGCTCTGTTCTGGGCTGTTAAACCCAAAGACAGGTGAGAAGCTTGTGTCCTAGTAATCCACTAGGCAACAGAACACACTGCTGTTTTTATCCAAATCACAAAGAGTTAAAAAAAGCCACACTCTGTAAACCTACCTACTGCTAAATTATGCATACACACAAAAGAAATTAAACTTTAATATTTAATGAAATGTATACATTATCTTCCTGCTGAAGGCAGCTGTATTGCATTTTTATTTGAGATAATTTAATTTCAGTTTTATTTCAATGAACTACACCTTCCCCACAGGGCAGTTTTGCTGGCTTAGCCTCCCACACATAAATCAGGCTCCAATTTATATGGGAGGCATAGGAGGTGTTTTACAGAGCTTGGGGTTGTAGCTTTCAAAGCATGTCATTTAAATTAACTGCAGTAACTCATAAGGGCATTTTAATGGCTTAGATCTAAATGAAAATAATACCAAAGATCCGTATCAGATTGATTTTTGGGGAGGGGAAGATTAACAAAAAGAAGATTGCAGCTTTTCCATGAACGCTGTAAAGTCTGGACTTAGCCGGGGATTCACATTCTGAGAACAAGGAAAAGGCACTTGGGCTTTGCTTTAAGTTGGAGGATGAAGTCAGTAACCCAGGCAGAGGCAGATCTGGCCCCAGCAGGTGTGGGACAAGGGACCTCTCAGCCAGGCTGTACTCTAAACCCTGCTGCTGGAAAACTCTATTCCCTCACAACTGCATCCCACTGCAGAGGTGGCACTTTTCAGTGGCAGGCTGGGAAATTTCTAGAGCCTCACACAAGCTGAAGAAAAAGAAAAAAAAAAATCCACAAAAAACCCACAAACGAAAAGTCCTGCAAACTGCTCACAGATCTCCTTGGGCAGAGTGGGAAGAGCACAGTGCCTCAGCAAGAGCCAGGCTGCCCCAAGGAGAGAATCTTCTTCACGTGTACTGGGACAAGATCATCCCGTACGCAGCCTCACTAGAGCACGTCAGCACAGCATCAGGACGAGCAGGGCCGAAACCTTCCATGCACGTCAGAGGCATGAGCACATGCGGCCATCCAGGAGGTCAGCTCAGTGTTCTTCCTACACTGTGCCCTTTGGGAAGGGAAATCACACGCACACGGGTCTTCTATGTGGTTCAAGAGATGGATCCAGAGAAGAAAACTATTACTCCTAGGCTCAATAGGAGCGCTACAGAAGGGATAAAACAAGCGCTAACGCATAATCAAATATGTGCTTTCAGCTGCTGGATAAACTTTACAAGCCTGTTTGATAAGAGAGGTTGGTGAGAGGAGGGGAGGAAAAAAAAAAAAAAAAAAACCATTTTGTACCTGAAATTT
>VYXH01002544.1:213041-226024 GCA_013397275.1 Burhinus bistriatus | reverse complement strand
AAGACACCATTTTGTACCTGATATTTTAGCCCATGCCTATGTTTAACAGTCTGGAGGAAGAGCTGCACAGATTGAACAGTGCGTGAGCTGCTGCCGTGCTGGCAAAGGGCTGTCTGGGAGCTGGTTAGGCAGAAGCCTGCTTGGATTGCCTGGGACTCAGACCAAGAAGATCCCAGCCAGAGAGAGCATTGCTGTTATAGGCCTGCAATCCTACTGCTGCGGAGGACAGGCACAAAGTTTCAGAAGAGACCCAAGCGGGAGAGGAGGAAAGGGAAATGAAGAGGAGCAAAGCAAGCTCCAAATGTTACTTAGTAATCAGGAAATCCCATTAATTTCCACAGAGGAGGAAGTTTGCACTGATTAGAGGCACAAGCCCCTTGTTAAAGCCATTCCGTCCCTGTCCCCCTCNAAAAAGAAAAAAAAAAAAGGGGGGAAAAACACCGCTCGAGCTCCCCTAAGACCCTCCCTCTCCCCCCCCCCCCCCCCCCCCCCCCCCCCCCCCTCAGTATTTCATCTTGTAGCAGCTGCCAGGCGGCAGATGTGGCCTTAACGGGCAAGCATCACTCCCCGAGTGAGGCCAAGCCATCACGCAGCATTTGAAATGCAGACACCATCCTCATCTCCATAAAGGATGGGGGAATCATCTAAAAATCCACCCTTGCCACTTCCACAGATCTTATCTTCCCAGAAACACCTGTCACAGGGATGATACGAGATCAATTCCCTCAGTGTTAAAGGGACACCTTGGTTCCTAGGGAGGTTCTCCTGCTCTCTGCCTGGGCTGCCTTTCCCCACCACACATGGTCAGCCCTAGTAGCAGGTCCTTTGGGAGCCCCCAGAGGGGAGGCCCCTTTTGCTTCTCCTCTTAAGGCTCTACAGAAATCTTCTCATTGTATGTGGGCCAGCCACTAGTTTGCCAGGCACCAAATGTGGCTCCGGTTCCAAAACATGCTCCAGCTTTTTGCTTTGTGCTGAACTGCAGCTCTCTGCATCTCCCTGGGTGCAAATGCAACGTTTCCACCTCAGATTTGCCAGGTGGCAAATATTGTGCTCCACTTCCAGTCATACTGATACCTTTGGGCACCAGTACCACATGAACAGACTGACCCCCATGGCCTCTAACCACAATCTTTTCATCCCTTAATCCTCACTCCCCTCTTTTCATGGCCCCTTCACTTCACTTAGCTAAGGCTAAGCAAAGCTTCTGTCTGAAAGCAAATTAAGGAGGAGCATGGCCAAAGTCTGGGAGCGCCCTCTCCCAAAATAGGACAGTCAGAGGATTTCCACTGGCAGAGCCCTGGAGTCTCCTCTCCAGCTGTGAGCCTTAGCAGACACCACCATTATCACCTGGGGTACTTGCTCCTGTACCCAGCCTGATCCCTACAGCACACTCTGCTGCGCTGGCTCCATAGGGGGCATATGGTCTCAGTTTAGAAACATTTAGATGCCTTAAATGAGTATTTTACAAGTACAGAGCTCTAAACAAGAGGGCCTGTCTATAGCATCTCAGCTCTTTTCTGGGATACATTGCTATCGTGTTCAAGGTGAGCTTGGTGCCCATAGAGCAATGCCGAGACATCTAGAAAGCCGTCCTGCCTATGATCTACTCCTTTTCATCAAAACAGTTCACAGAACAGATATATGAACATGCGATACATGTTCCCAAACCTGGGAACAGAGACAAAGACCTTATTCCCGTACTCACCCCCCAGTCACCCTGTTCCCACAACAGATCTTAATGCTCCGGAGTGGAAACACTTTGTCTTATAACCACACAGTGAACTGCTGTTCCAATCTGTATTTGTCATGCAGGCCCACCAGTGAATGTCAGCTGCAACATTTTCATCAACAGCTTTGGTTCGATTGCAGAAACGACTATGGTAAGTAAAAATCACAGCACAGCTGCTCAGCTACTGGCTCAGCCTCATTGCACTCCCGGCAAACGCAGCATCACCCTCCTCTTTAGTGCGACCAGAGGAAAGTGTTGTCTCTGCATTCCCAAAGTTTACCTCAGGTTTGAGTAAATTAACGGTCAACATACAAGACTCACACGGCCAGTAGCTGAAGATCACACAGTCTTTATCTGCATCTCTACAAAAACACTGTACAGGTATAAGGGGCAGAAAAGGAAACAAGTAGTCTTTTCTAAAGACTTGCCTAAGGCTCCAAGCTCAGAGGCAGCTGCAGATACTTTGTGTTTGAGTGCACATAAATCCAAAAGTTTGAATCAACACCTCAAGTGAAGCGAAATTAGCTGAACTCAACTTCAGTCTGCATTTGATTTCAGATTCCCAAAGGTTTAGAGAATTGGTAGACAATTTTCTTCTTGGAGATCTATTTCTGCTAGACAATAATTTTTAATAAAAAAAAAATCAAAACCAATATCTGCAAGTTAAGGCTCACTTCAGACAAAATTAGTGAGCATAGCTAAAGGCTGTGTCTAATTGGCAAGACACTAGGAGCAGAGAATCACTAGAACAGGACATAATTGCTCCATCTGAAAACTATTAAAGATCGGTTGTGACATAATCAGTGAACAGCAAAGGCAAACTCTGGAGGTACAGTGCCTTACCTCTGTGCTCATTAAAGCTAATCCAGAAATGTGGTGTTTAATTACTCTTTGGTAATTCTTTTCTAGAAAGATGTTGAATGAAGAATGCAAGATTCCAGCCTCAGGCGTTTTGTATATTCAGGCAGGATGTTACAGGCTTTACATACAGATCACACCCATTGGCTTTAACAAGTTACTTATCATGCACACCACTGTCAGAGGAGATCAACAGCCGTACACCTGGGCTTATAAGTCTCTTTTGACACTATTTATACCATTCTCCTGTAAACGTTTGGGGTTAGGGGCAGTTCAGTTCCAGTAGTAGAAAAAAAAAAAAATGTTATTCTGTCCAAGTACAAAGAAATACGTTTCATAGTTGGATTGCAGAACTTGTTAAGAGTTCACAGAGGAAACGTATATTCATGGCTTCATCCGTATATAACGCAAAAGAGAAAGAACTAGAACAAAAGTACACATCTGTTCCTAATGTACTATTTTATTGGATACTTCCTTTGGCCTTACAGGCAATAAATACTGTGCTCCTACACAATCCAGCAGAGACAATCCACAGAGTGCAAGGGAGAGGGATCCCTGCGCAACATACAGAGCACATTACAATGACATGGTTTTCAATATATCTGTCCTACATTGCAAGATGCATCGGAGCAGTCATGCCAGGATGCCACAGGATCCCTGTAAGCAGGATGCTTCATAAAATTAACATAGACTAGCATGAGAAAGAGAGAGAGAGATACAGTTCACCTCCAAGACATGCTGCAGGGACTTGCTATCCTCTCCAGATGCCACCACTCATTTCATAGTCTATCTTCCATAGAAAAAAATTCCCATGGGAACCCAAGAACACCCTCTGGGCACATTGCTTTGTCTAGAAATACCCAAGCTAGCTCTGACAAGCTAGTCCAGATGTCAGGCTGACGCAGCATCGCGCACAACCTAATATAATGCACTTCTTCGGGGACAGCAATTCTGCTTGTAAACGCTGACGAGAACACAAGCAATACAGGTACAGAAACATCTGAAAATGAGAGCCCAGTGAGTCAGAGCAGTCTTTGGGATTTGCTAACCTGGGATTTACTCTGCAAAGAAGCCAGTCTCTCCCCACTGTTTGAGGATACAGCAGGTCAAACAGGCAGTGTCAGCTCCCCACCACAGTTTCTGGGAGGGGCAGAAGGTCCTATCATGAAGGGATTTTGAGACAGACCCAACTACTTTGAATTCAAGCCAGTGATCAAATACCTGTGGGGGGAAAAGCTTGTGGAGGGAGAGAGGCAATTCAACATTTTACTATAAAGAAAGCAGTAGTTTATCATTGACCCCTGGGACTGATGATGGTAACACTCCTCCAGACACTCACTGGCCAAAAGAGAAAGAACATTATGGTTTAAACCTCAATCTTTAGGCATCCTAAGCCTGGCCAGGTTCAGGTTCCAAGCACTACATCGTCTTACATTTGGTTCTTACTGCACTGCTCCCTGCAGGAGAAGAGTCACAGGTTTTTATGGGTGCCACATGTGCAATTAAAGTAGGTGCTAAAATATCTTCATAGTGGGGCTGTTAGTTCCTACAGAAAATACCACTGCCACCATTTAAGTGAAGGGTGCCTGAATACCACTGCCTGAATCTCACAAATCAGCATAAGTCATGAGGTCACCATGCAGAAGATTAGAGAAACTGGAGGTGAATGGTCACTCATAGCTTGAGGCATCATGAAAGGTAGAGAAAGAGGAAAAAAATACAGGAAAATAGAACAAAACAGGCATTTGATGCAGCCACTTGGCTCTACAAAACTCAGAAGGGAGGAAAACGAGTTGGGGCCAAGAGAAGGCACAAACTTCCCAGGATGGGCAGAAAGCTAATATCTGCCCCACCCCCACAAAGGTTCAAAATGAACAAGGCAGGAAATGGAGACCTGAAAACTGTGGCAAGGATGGGGGGGGAAGGGGGAAAGACAGTCATCCACCAAACTGAATTCCCCAAAGCAGAGATGACGTAGAGCAAGGGAAGTGAACTCCTTTAAGCATCCTACAGAACTGGAGAGCCAACATAAAAGCCTCCAGTGGTGCACATAACTGATCTGATATTTATGTTAGATTGCGGCTCATCGCTTATATCCACCAGCCTCACTTGCAGTCAGTTCTAAGGACAAGGGAACCTGTGACTGGAAACACATCCCTGTGAACCCAACAAGTGTTTCAAGGGGAAAGATACTACCAACTACAACAGCCAGACAAGTCCAGACAGCCTCCCTCTGTCCCAAAGCATTACTGCAATAGCACATCTAACAGCAAGGGATTCCACAGAACAAATGCAAGATGCATCTACTCTATCCGCTTATTTTTATTAAGAACACCAGACAACCCCCAACCACAAGCTGTTAAATCCCTTTTTGCTCTTCAAAAGCGTAAGCACCTTCCCCCAGCCATACCAGAGTAGGAAACCTATAGCAAAGCTACAAATTCTTCATTCAAAATGAAACAGAAGTCAAGCACCTAGGGAACAGTGTCTTAGTTTTAAGTGAATAAACTGCACCAGCTTTGGTTTTCCTTTGTAGCATGAGACAACTGGTGGGATTATCCACGCAGTTCCTCTAACAGATTTCCTGCTATAAAAGCAAACTTGGAATTAAGCGATGCCCTTGATCTCTCTTCCAAGGGAAGCTGCAGATTTACGGATCTCTCACTGACTTAAGCAGTTGGGAGCATTTTGTATACAATGAAGACGTGTGGAGAAAGAGGAATTTTTTTTTATTTAATATCATCACCTAGAGTTGCTAGGAGCTGGACTCAATGCTCAAGGTGACCGCTCCTAGTCCCATATCTTAAAAAGGGCCCACATGCAGCAAACAAGTGTGTAAAAGGAAGAAAACCACAAGACAGCCAGGACAGGCTCCCCTAGATACAGCGTATATACGCAAATTTATTTCTGCTGATTTCACATCGTAGTTATGCCATCTGAAAAGAGTAAATCAAACAAAACCTTTCAGCCAGCTGCAACACAGCCACAATTGGTCTCCCAGCATCTCCTAAGGACAGGGGAAGCTGGAGGCTGCAACTGTCCAAATGTTAACTACTTGTTCAGAGACATCTGTACATGAGCTTTCCAACGAGATAACAAACCATCCTGCAAAACAGACTGAGCAATTCACTCCAGCTTCACAAGCCGCAGTGCAGCAGATAGCAAATATGATTGATGAAGCGTATGGGTCATATTTAATATTGGGCCCGGGTCAGCAAAAGACTCAAGTATCAAAGCACAAAACCTGTAGCAATGGCTAGGTTCTGAGCTCAATTTTCTGCAGTCAGTCATTCTTAAAACCAACCATCAGTCCCACAGAGATGACAAGCATGTAACAAGTCATACAACACAAAATACAAAGGTTTTCACACCACCTCACAGTCTGTTACAGTTTCAGTATTAGACCTGCAGTGCTTTCGCCATCTCTGTGGTTGCAGTTTATCTTTGCACTGATTAGAGGAGGGAATTACAAAAAAAAACCAACAAACAAACAACAACAAACAAACAAAAAAACCCACCACAACCACAAAATAGGACTATGCAACTCAAATATAAAGACACAAAAAAACAAGCTGAAAAACAAGAGCTCACTACTAAATTCCTAAGCTTGAAATTCAGGATAGCAGCTAGAGCACCCCCACACTCCCAGCAACCTCATCCTTGGCCCACAGGGATATGCTTTCCCCTGCTTTTGTAGAAGAACCCAGAAAAACTTTCTGCTTTGGGATCCAGAACAAAAAATCCACACACATTAAGCACCAGGATACTGCTCCCACCCCTCACCACATGCCTACCTTCCTCAAGCAACAGGCTTCCCCCCTCAGCAGCACCTCCAATACAACTCCTACTCACAGCACCTCGTCCCCTTGGCCCAGCTGTGGCTTTCACACCAGGCTTCAAGTTGGCTACTTGGCTACAGCTGTGGCAAGGTAACGAGGTCCCTTATTAACTCCTCCAAGGTCTGCTCATGGTGTGTTTGTTTGTTTGCAGTCAGTCAGTCAGTTGTAGTGCTCCTTTGCAGGGCAAGTAGCCTTAAAAATGTTTGTTCTTTCCCTTTCCAGAGAATGAACTCAATGCCGGTAAAGCCCTCTGTGCTCTTCCCTGGTGGGGATCTCCTCCTGAAGGAGTTCAGTCTCTACCCTGGGCTTTTTCCATCAGCAAAATGTAAATCTATCAAAGTGAAGTCTCTCCCCAGAACTGTTCTGTGCAGAGGCTGATCTGACAGAACCCCAGAGTCAGGAGCTCAAACCTATTGAGTTTCCTGACAGCCTCCATCCCTTCTTCACAGCACTACCTCCAGCCTGCCACTGCTTTCATCAGCTCGCTCATCATCAGATGCCAAGACTGTGGTATCTTGGGAAGGAACAGTCTGAAATGATCTTCTGTTTCCTTGGCTCCTTGCAAGGCCACTAAGCAGAATTTCATTTCAGCATTATCAAATTGAACTACTTTGATCACTTCAGTTATTTTCTTCCTGCCCTGTGTCGTTTCCCCCTTGGGAGTAAAATGCCTTTGTGCCAAATTGCAAAGCTCCTGAATACCTTCACAAAACAGAGTTGCTTTTCTCCAGTCCCAAGCCAGCCAGAGAAGCAGGCTGCACAAGATGATCAATGCCTGGATGTGATTGGCATACAAATGAGGAGCTCAAGTGATAAGACGCATACGGAGAAAGATTTTTTTTGCTGAGTTTGCAGCCCCAGTAAAACCATTTTTTCTTGCTTGAAAGTTCACATCAGAAATTGGTCCATTCTGCCCATCATTTAGGAATAACTGTGGACTTCTTGATGATGCTAATTAGGATGTCATACAACAGCATCCAGGAGAAGCGCTGTATATCTCCAGGTAGCCAACGAACAAGTGTTGTTCGGCTCATCACCTCTCAGCTTGACTGCAGTGCCCGGGCACAAAGCTTTCAACACACAGGATCCTTCAGCTGGTACAGAATACCGTAACCCTTATCTTAGCCTATGTCACAGCCACAGACATACCCCATTTGCTCTCCGTGCCTTCTGCTGGCTCCTCAGGCAGCTTTATGTCCACTTTGCAGTCACAGCGGTCATTTTTACATTTATGTTCAAATAAAACTGAACACAAGAAATCTAAAAGGCCGCTCAGCACCTTCAATACTACAGTGGAATGCAGCTGTCTGTCCAAGGGAAAAGGCATTTGGGAGGAAACAACCATTCTCAGTGGCCAGGCCAGGACTGTGGAATAAACCCACTGAGAAGGAAGATCTTCATAAACACACACACAGAGATAAGTAAAACACTAATGCCATAAAATGGCAAAGCCAGAGAATTGCATTCAGTGCCTGTACTATTTTTTTTTGGCCCTGCTTTTCTTATATCACAACATAAATGCTCAGGTGTCTATATTCCAAAATGAAAAATATCCACTGCAAACACTTGTCTCCAAAGGAGGAGCCCAAAGAATAGCAGGCACCAGAGTTACTCACCACACTGCTGCACATCCCCTGGATGGAGGTGGTGCAGTCTCTCACAGCACACACGCACGACATGCCCCTGGACTGTTCCCATGCAGGACATGAGTACAGCACACTTGTTCTCTGGAGAAGAGCTAGGAGGGACCTTCTCACAGCCATCTACTGTGAGAAGTTAATTTTCATTTGGCCCACAAGCATGTGATTAAGATCCCTCATCATTGTGACAAAGACTATAGCAGTTATTCTCTCTGTGGCCTCTTACGCCTGCTGTGGTGGCAACATAAACACACTACACTTCTCATCCTTTCCTTTCCTTTTGGCAAGTTTTGGAGCTGAAGCAGTGAATTTACTCCAGCAACAAAACTTATCTGCGGCAGCACAGGCTGTTGCAGGGAGATTGGCTCCATTCCCCCCTCCCCAACTTCCAACACTCCATCAGGCTGAGAACACTTCTGGGCAGCTACCACTGAAGTTTCTTCCAAACACGAGTTTAATTTGTGTTGTACATGGCATAAGCCCCCAACTGGAGCTGACCTGCTAGCATCCAGCTTATTTGTAGCTGAATAAGCAAAACAACCTTTTGCTTTCTACCTACTAGGTCAGTGACATTGATTTCCCCGACTGCAATGGCTGCAGATCTTTACACACAGAAAAGAGAGAACGGAAAGTGTACAAGTTGTTCGGTGAGCTGCTGCGTGCCATGGGAAGTGGAGGTTCAGGGTTGCTTTCCTTTTTCAGGTTTGGGTGATTGGCTAGTCCTGAGCTAAGGCCCTGGTTCCTAGCTGTCCACAGCTATTCCCATTTTCTCAAGACAAATTATACCGGGTTGACAGAGATGAATAATTAAGTCAGAGGGACCCAATAGGACTTGTGAAGGTGACAGTTGGAATATCAGCAAAAAGAGAGAGTGTTGCAACTCTTTTTCGTCTTCAGAAATGTGCTGCTTCTAGCATCAAGTCCTTGGTCCATTTGCTGTTGTCGGTATCATTAGTGTCATTAACAGCTTCCGTGTTCTGAGGATGCAGATGGCACTAAGCAGCTTGAAACAGATTCTAGGCCATGGGCTTGGCTATGAACTGCCCCATCCAAAAACACAAAGGACCTAAGATACAATCTTCTCCAAAGCCTCTTGGTTTACTGGACTCCACCAGCGTCATGTCCTCCTGGACAAGAGGCTGTAGTGAGCACTTGAGGCAGCAACATCAGAAAGACTCTCCTCCACATGCACCCTTCAGCTCTAGAGCTTTGTGTTCTCCAGATGGAAAGAACAGACCTGATGGCAGAGTCAGGGAGATCCCCTCAGAGATGCCAAATATTCTCACTGAAAGAAAGGTCCTAGTGCCTGCAGCAGGTATTAGATACCAGCAAGAATGTCAGACACCCTCCATTAACTGTCTCTTAATAAAAGTCTTCAAAGTACATTAGTATTAGAAAGGCACCAAAGAAACCCTTAATCATGATAGCAACTATTAGTTTGGGCCAGGGCAGTGAAACTGGTTTATTATGTGCTGCTCTTCAGATGCAGTCTGCCCCTGTACTTAGAAAATGTCAATTAATTTATGGACATGGAGCTTTTATTCCTCTCCTGATAGCTGGCATGTCCTCTCTCCATTTCAATTTGTTGGCTCACTTTCTTATGTGAAATTCAGCAGAAAAGGGCCACGCAGATCACCCTGGGAAGCCATCAGTCAGACAGGGAGAACAGAAACTGCCTTTAATTGTGCAGGAGAGTGTTTGAGCTTGACCTCAGCAGCCAGCCTTGGCCTGGGGAACTCAGGGGAGCTGTAAGACACACGGTTACGAGGCAGATATCATTTTGCATAGTGCTGGGGGACTAGCTTCAGTTAAGGAAGATGGCCATCCTATAAAATCTGTAGCATTTATGACATTTTGACATTAGCGAGGGGAACCCCGAACACTCACTCAGGATTAGGACAGCAGACTTCGTGCACATCCCTCCCCTGTTCACAGACTCTCACCAAGGGTGGCTGCTCCCTTCAGTTCATCTGAGTTACCCTTACATTAGTGGACACACAGGGAATATCCCTTCCATGGACTGCCTGTCTCACTGTGCCTTTTCTTTTTACAAGACTGGAGGAACCATAGATAGTCACAATATGGGATGGTTCAACACTGAAAGGAAGTTGGCTTCGATGTTCTTTCCCCTTTAATCCTCTGCAACAGTCGTCCCACTGACACCAGCCCTTACGACCTCTGCAACTGAACATTGCTTCTCCAGCCCCGGAGTTCAGACTAGAGGTCTTGACACTTCACACACAGCTGACAATTGCTGTGACGGAGGGATGCAAGGATAGGCAGCTGCTCATGCTACGAGATAGCTGTAAGTTACAGAGCTAAAAATAATGACAGCTCTTTGAGAAATAATGCCAAAAAGGCTTGCCATAGCTTGGGAACGTAGGTCTAGACATGGTTTGGTTTTGAGAATGATTTTAGAACATGCTCCCCACTTCTCAGCACTTTCAGCCTGCTTTGAGCACTAACTGCATTTCTCTGCTCCCTGCTTACACCATGCAGGATTACAGGGTGAACATCTTCCTGCGACAGCAATGGAATGACCCACGGCTGGCGTACAACGAATACCCTGATGACTCTCTGGACCTGGACCCCTCTATGCTGGACTCCATCTGGAAGCCTGACTTGTTCTTCGCTAATGAGAAAGGGGCCCATTTCCATGAGATTACCACAGACAACAAGCTTCTGAGGATCTCCAGAAATGGCAATGTCCTCTACAGCATCAGGTGAGGTGACTCAATGGGAAGAGCTCCACCAAGGTAGGGGAGGGCAGAGCTAAGCTCACACTGTTTACACCTAAAAGGAGAAAGTGAAGACTTTGAGCATGCCCTTGGATAAAAGAAACTGAGGCTTTTTTAAAGCAGGACGTCATACCATTAACAGTGTCATAGCAATGTGGTGGGAAGGGACCTCTGGAGGTCTCCCATGCAACCTTGTCCTGACGATTGACAGAAATAGCTCAGATCAGCTGTGGCTTTGTCTGCCCAAATTGAAATACCTCGTGGATGGAGATCCCGTGACCTCTGTGGGCAGCCTGTGCCAGTGTTTCATCCTCCTTCTGGGGCAGATTCCTTCGCACAAGTATCATTGAAAAGTGAAACACATCCTCATTTCCCTGATCAATATTGTTTCAAATTTTTTTTAGTTAAATACAACTATACAAGCTAAAAGAAAGAAAATGGTTATTAACCAGCTCTGTCATCCGGACCTTTATATCCAGCATTAACCTATTCTTAAAAGCAGTGAGGTATACGGTTCCCTGTTTGCATGTCTAAGCATGTCCTTGTGGGAGCAGAGTAACATGCTGTAAGTGAAGAGGTCTTTCTCCCACCACCCCAAGAAGAAGAGGTTCACAAAAGTGTGGAATCCCTCTGAGAAAGTGCCACCAGCTACCTGAACTTCAGGTCCTAATTTTGCATTAGTAGCTTCCAGTTAAAAGAAAGCATGAGAAACACCATTATTTTTCTTCATGGTTAAAGAAGACGCCCACCCAAAAGGACTAGGCAGCCTAGCAGTACTCTTTCACACACCAATGAAGAGCTTGAGATAAAGACAAATTTTCCTGTGCCTCATGCCTTCATCCAGAAGTCAGGATCTTGAAGGACGATGCTTTTGAAAGGCATGGAGACTGCACACCATGAGCTGGGCTGCCCCTGGGACAGCAGAGACCACTGCATAGCTGGGGATACTTTCATACCCCCAGGCAGCTCTGTCTTTAAGGCCTGCTAAGACAAAGCTATGCCTAGGAAATTTATTTTCAGAAACAGTTTTATTTGGCGAAGGGAGAGAAAAAACTTGAGTGAAAAAAGAAGTCTGGAAAAGGCCTCCCTACATCAGTAGTTGAATCTATTTTGGAGCAGAAGGATGTTGGTACTTCAGCCAGATGGTCACCACTTGCTGCTGCTTCTACAACAGGTAGAAAAGGAATAACCAGGAAGGTGTTAGCCAAAGCATGTTGAGACAGAGGGTTGGTCTGGGAAGGAAACCAGCTCATCTCTACATTTCTCAATCTGAGGACTTCTGCTCCTCACTAGCAGATTCCTTAACCTCCCTAATGTAAAATTACTTGAGATATTACAATAACACAAGCCCAAAACCAGCTGTACTAAGTGAAAACTAGTAGAAGCCCATGAAAACTATGTTTTGAAAGCTGCAGCATTTCCTGACAAAAAATTAGGGAAACTGCTAAGTAGAGGTCCACGGCTTTGTCTCAGCATAACTCTTCCCATTTATCCCTTTATAGCTAGATCTGAGAATCCATCAGTGAAGCTGAACTAATCGCACTGAATTTCCCACAGGAAATCAATCCAATCCCCCACCTTCACTTCTAACCCCATCCACTCCTTGTTTTAAACCAATGAAATTAAGATCAAACTTCATGAGCTTAAAGAGGGAAAGTTTAACTCTATCTTGAAGACTTTTTCACCTCACGTGTAATGTAAATTTGCCTAAGGTATGCACACCCCGTCTCACACTGCATCTCCCAGTGGCAGCCATGGGGAAGAAAAAGCAGCATGGAGCTGTAAAATGGAAAATAAACAGCTTACTGCTGCAATGTAGACAACCTCCATCAAACATCAAGGCGGTTCCAGTCCAAAGACAAGATCCCTGATGGCCAAAACAGTAAGAGAATTGCTATGCATGTTGGCTGAATGTGGAAACCTCACATTTCTTAATTTCTGAAAACAGGCAGGTAGTAAAACAGCCACCAGCATCTTGGCAGTGCATGTGGCACAGAGCCCTTTTCCAGGTGGGTTTGCAGGAGCACAGAGCGGGAATACTGGGTCACCCCAGCCCTGGGGTTGGTCTGCAAAACAGAGCAAAGACTCGGCAGCGGACATGGGGCGATGTGGCTGAGCTGATCCCTGTTTTCAAGGCAAAAAATTTTACTGTTTAAAAAAAAAAAAAAAAAAGGAACTT
>VYXH01002544.1:166476-203502 GCA_013397275.1 Burhinus bistriatus | reverse complement strand
CCTGGGGGAAGCTGGCACAGTTTGGTGGGGATAGGGAAGGGGGGGGAGGGAGGTGGGAATGGGTGAGCAAAGGGGTCTCCCTTTGGCCAAGCAGTAGCACAGGTTGGTGTTGGCAACTGGGGACACACCAAACACCTCCAGGGTGTTATTTGAAAGCCTGGTTCAGGGCTGGCATGGGCGAGTCAAGGGCTCGATGCCCCACTCGCCTCGCTGGGACCTTGAGCCTGAGCTGGGCTGCAGCACCCGGGGTGATTCAGTCGCGTTCGTTTGCACTTTAGCGAGGCGGGTAAAAGAGAGCCTGAAGGAAGAGACAATCAGTCTGCACTGAAGCACTTGGGGTCAGGTCTGGATTAGGCACTAAATGAAGGCGGAGAGACAAGTGGCACCCAAGGGATGCTTCCACTCTCCCCCCTCTGCCCTCAGCCCCATCCCCTGCCCAGGACTGGACCACAGCTGACCCGGGCTGCAGATATGATGCGTGCTCCGGGAACAGACACCTTCCCGCTTGCAGAAGCTGCATCCCCCATAGCAGCTGGAGCAGCACACAGCAAAACGCC
Source organism: Burhinus bistriatus (assembly GCA_013397275.1). Lineage (NCBI taxonomy): Eukaryota > Metazoa > Chordata > Aves > Charadriiformes > Burhinidae > Burhinus > Burhinus bistriatus. Next base: position 202,945 of record VYXH01002544.1, on the reverse strand, counting down.
CTCTGGTCCTGTCAGGTCCAGTCTGGCCCAGGTCAGCAGCATCCAAGTCTGGGATGGGAGGTGGGAGCCTAAACTCAGCCATGGGTGTCCCAACCAGTGCAGCAAGAGGCAGCTATGGGAGAGGGCAGTGGAGCACAGGGACCTGCGAGCTGTCCTAGCACAGGGTCGGTGCTGCAAGGAGGAAACCCAGAGAAAGCACCAGGGCTCTCCTGGGCTGGGCAGAGGGACACCCATTTCCGAGGCTGCCAATTCAGCACCTTTCACCAGCACTAAATACACTTTATTTAAAAAAAAAAAGAAAAAAGAAAAAAGAAAAAAAAGAAAAAAGCAAAAAGAAAAGAAAGAAAGGATAAGAACAGCAAGGAAAAAAAGGAGAAAAAAATTAAAAACCATGATTGTCACTGTGTGGACTAGGGCGAACGGCAATATTTCCCAATGTTTTGGCAAAGGCTGCCTAGCTTTCTGACTCCTTTTGCACTGCTGAGACAGGGAAAGGTCATGCCATACCAGCGTGAACCAGTACATCAACCCCTTCCCCCCTCCCTCTACTGGAGCAGCAGAAAACTTGTGAGCTGAGGATTTCTCCTTCCCCTGGCAGACAGTGTTTTCCCAAGGAGGGAGAGCTCAAGCTGTCGAGCAGAGCTGTTATTTGATGCTAGGACAACTTCCCCAGCCTTGGCTGGAGCCCAAATCTGCTGCTGGCTCTGGTTTTGCTTGCTGAATTATTGAACTCTCCCTGCATGCGCGACTGCCAGTCGTGCCAACTGCGGGTTGTGCGATTGCTTTAAACGGCATGTCCTTGTCTGAGATGAAAGAGCAAATCCAGGGAATTCCCCTCCCTGCCCGGCAGCAGGGCAGAGGCTTGCTTGGCAGCCCACGTGCTGCAGCTCCCTGCTCACGCAGGGGAACAGCTGTAAATCGCTGTCATTTGGGCAAAAAAATGTTGTGCCTCGATGCCCAGACCTTGCGCTTAGGAGTCAGGCATTTTGGTCATGGTTCACACAACTTCTCAGGCTCCCCAGGCTACCTGGGATGGCTCACCAGGGCCCAGCCAGCTGCAGGGCTGCGGGTTTCCTTCCTAACTGGAGCTGCTCTAAGGAGCTGCCTGTTGGTTGTTAACAAATCCCGTACACCACCCTCCCACCCAAGTGAGTTTTGTTACTGCATCCCAAGGGCAAGACCAGTGCAAGGAGAAGGAATGCATTCCCATCTCACTTCATTCCGCTCCAGCTTAGAGAAGGGCGTCGAGCCCGAAGAGGAATCCCGCGTTCATCTTAGATCTACTGCTTGGAGATGCAGATAAGCTTGACATTACTGCTTCACTAGAGCTCCAGTGTCACTTCTTGCCACTGAGTAAGGCCAGAGGAAGGCAAATTAGGGACTAGAAATCATCAGAAAGATGCCCGTGTTCCCTGCTCATACAGAAGCACTTCAGCTGCTTGCGGAGCCCGTGGGAGTTTAGGGACTGAAGTAAGAATTACACCCTTACCAGTCTGCCTTTGCATCCAGTTTGACTCTGCCAACCGCTAGGCACATTTGATGCTCACCATAAGCAGCATTATTTTCTCTTCATTAAGCAGCCACTTTCCATCCGGGCCACTTTCCAGCCCCAGGGCTGCCCGCGTGGTGACAGCGAGCGGCACTCACGTCCCAACATGAAACATGCTGGGGTCTTGGCAAAGGTCTGACGGTGCTGAGATAGCTGTCCCACGGACATCCTGCCAGTTTCACCACGTAGACAAGACCTTAGAATGTCCCAGGAGCCCCTGGCAAGTCTGTGCAGTTTTCAAAAATCAAACATTTTTCTCCATCTGTACTAGGCTGTGTTAAGCCTCTGTATTGCAACAGAACTTACTTTGATAACGTATCTCATCTTCAAAGTAGTTTGCTTTAATAGTGCCAGCAATTATATTTATTAGTAAGAACGTACAGGATTTGATATTGCAGGGTAGCTTCCAGGCATATTGATGGAATTTAACTCGGTAGTTGTTAGGTCTTGTTGAAGACAAGGCTCAGAAACCAAACCTCTGAACAAAATAGACAGCAGTCAGTCTGGCAGCAAGAGAGAAAATAGGGTCCTAATTCACTTGAACTCTTTGGAAAAAATATAGCTTTATCCCAAACAATATTATTTCCAGTGTTGCTGGAAACATATCACTTCATGGGCAGAAATTATTTTTCCTTAAATATAATTGTGGAAAAGAAAAAAAAAGTAGGATAAACTTACTATTTTTTGGTCAGGTAGATGAGTTTTTCCCACTTCAGTTCCTGATTAAAGCAGCTTTCCATCTGGGATCCCCAGTGCCATGGAAATCTGAGAGAGGTGCCGAAGAGGGTCCGGGACAGACCAGTAAGCACGTGGTCTGCTACAGACTGCAAGGCTTAGCCTTGACCCTGGCAAAGCACCAGATGCCTTTGAACACACAGGCAGGGTCATTCACTTCATGGTGCCCTCATTCCTCCTGTCCTGGAAGACTTCCCTGGTCAGGGCTGGGGGACTTTGTTCCTAAAAGCATCAAATAATTTCAAATGCTGAATATTGTCACTTCCTGTGAACAAAAACATTTTGCTTGTTTGTTTTCCCCAGACTGTTCTGGAAGGTTGGTTGTTTTTTTTTTTTTTTCTTCTTCTGCCTCTTCTGAAGATCTTTAATTTTAAGGCAAATCCAAGACCACTTAAATTACACTATAGGTTATCCTTTCTCTCAGTCGTAATTTGAAGACTTTGCTTGGTTTCCTCATGCTGGTGGAAAAAAGATTAGAAGTATCTACAATATGTATTTTTTAAAAAGAAAGGAACACATGAAAGGAGAAAAGGCTATTTTAAATGGTGCCATATTTTTCACAGATTTTATACAATCATATTTTTGTACTGTACTACCATTCCTTAATAAAACATAGTTCTTATCCCTGTGCCAAAGACAGACAATCTCTTCCAATACCCCGTTCTTACTCCAAAACTTTGCTAGTGGCAGAAGTGGATAGCGCAATATGGACCCCTTCTCCCTCAAAACCCAGTCCTACCAGCACGGCTGCAGGACTGGGGTCACTGTCTGCCAGCTGGACATCATGCATCTCCTGTCTGGGTAACTGCAAGCAGCAGGTCCTGCCCTACCAGAGCATCCCACAGAGCTCAGTTCAGCAAAAGAAGTATCTGATCCCTTCCCTGCCAGAAAGCACCTGACACTCTCCTGTCTTCTTCTCAAAGGGAGATCTATGGGGCAGCTTGTGCTGCTCACGCTTCAATAGATTTGTATCTTTTGTATGGAGACAGCATACTATTTAAGTAGAAAATTGAGATACTTGAGTGTTCTTCAGGGTGCTAGGATGAGCACCAAAGCAGAAGCTAATACTCATTAACTTTAGCGCCTTCAAAGTTACTTCAGGTCCTTTAAGTCTTCCCATTTCCTCATCTCCGTCTCCATAACAAATATTTCTTAAGAGCAGTTGCACATCTCTCTTGCTCAAATGAATCTACAGCATGAGTCTGTTACCTTGTTCCAGCATACTGCATTTTTCTGTGTTCATCTCCCTTTCTCCACCTGAACTTTCATTTCTATGGGGATAAGTTCCTCAGCTCTGCAACCTTTGAAGAGACTCCTGGGGAACGTGAGGGTGGCCAACAAGGTCTTTTTTGACTGTGCTCTGTGTGAAAGCAAAGCAGCATAAAAGAGAAGATCGGGGTTTTGGCTGTTATCCCTGTAGGGCTCCATGTTTTTCAGTGATCCAGCTATATAGCAGCTGTTTATTGGAAATCAAATTCTTAGATTCCCAGTATCCTACTGTGGTGTGCAGCAGAGGGTCCCAGAAGAAATAAGCTGTTGTGAACCAGGCGATGCGTAAGGAGCTGTTGCACGTTTTGCACAAGGCATCAGGTCGGAGCTACCCCAGGCTCTGCCTGCAGCCCATGGGGAGACGCTGGCACTTGCACTAGGCGAGTCCTTCTCCTCTGAGAACTGCTGGGATGAGCAGCCCTCGGGTGATCCCACACTAAGGGAACAGTGCACAGCCTGGACTGGAGATACTGGAGTTAGTTTGGCAATGGAAAGCATGTGGTGAGCCAGGTGAGGAATCCCAATCTGTGATCTCCCTCACAGCAGGCATCCCATGCACACGAAGGCTGACTTTTTTGTTTGTAGAGCCTGCAGCTTTCCTGGTTTGTCTCTACCCTCACTCACCCTATCATGGTTGTCCCAGAATCATGCTGCCAGCAAAGGACCAAAGCTCCTGGTACTGTAACGTGGTAGAGGACACAAACCACATGGCAATCTATAAAGACTGGGATTATTTCAGCATCTATCAGAGGAAATTACCGGTTGAATTATTAAACAAGGATGCTGGCATAGACTGAAAGAGGAGGTGAAGGAAAAGGAAAAGCAATAGGAGAGGTCTGTTTCCATGCCACACGACTGTCTTCTCCTGGCAGTCAAAGCAGACAGTGCTAACAGGTATGATGCAAGAGTCAAAGCTGGCAGCAGGAAGGATGAGATTGTATTAAGCAATCGTGACCATCAAGTCTAGCAAACCTAAGTTGCAGTTCTCATGCACTTTACCGCCACGCTTCCGAGCAGAAATCTTTGTGACATTCCTGCTCCTGGGTCTGTTTTAGATCAATCACTGACGCCCATCCAGGGATGGGCCGGCTCCCAGCAGCGCTGGAGATGGGTAAGGCAGGGTTTGGCCCAGGCCCCACACGGGGAGCATGCATGCACTGGGAATAGGTTCAGCACAAGGGGATGTTGCCACTTTTGGGGAAGGCAGGCATAGCTTCATGGTGGCTTAACCATCCCATCAGCACTCAGAGCATCACTGCTGGGATTTGCAGGCTGTGCTTAGTGCTGCCACCACCAACACTAAGAAGCCAGCCACAGAAAGCACAAGGCAGAGGGACCTCAGCAGCTTCCCAACAGCAGTAGTTCTCACGCAAGGAGAAAGGATACAAAACCCTACTACCAGTTCCCAGCCTGAAGTTCAAGTACATTGGCACTTCCAGTACAAAATGATCCATCTTTTCCTGGGTGTAGGATGATACCACCATGAACAAGACAGCCTGGCTTGAAATTTTATTTATAGATTTGCCACTTTAATTGAATGTGTACCTTAAGCCAAACAAGGACACCCTCTTCACCTACCCAGGGAACTTGGCTGAGCCTGGCTGGGGCACACGGTACCATCATTAGCTACGTGCTCTGGCTCAGAGCTACAAGCGTGTCATTACATGGCAGGTGAGTCAAGCTTGGCACAAGCAGGGACAGGTAGGGCTGGCCTGGAGCTGCCAGGTCTGAGGGGCACAGAGCCCATGAGTAGCTTTTGCCACTAGGGCTTTTGGGGAGCTGGTCCCAGCATTGTTAGAACTGTAGCAGGCTGAAATCACCTTCCCCAGTAGGTCTGTGGGAGGACACGTCTGACTTATTTAGGCACTTGGCAATATTGGGGCACTGTTGGGTTACTCACCTGACAAAGACGTGAATCAAGCTGAGCCAGCTGGCCTGGATTGAGCACGCTACAGAATTTGGGCACTGAATTACAGCTCCAGGTATGAGCTTGAACCAACCTTGCAGCGAAGACACCCTCACAGTCACAGTTACATTGGAGGCCTGATAGTGGTGTTGCTTAGATCAGCATTTCCCTGTCATAGCCCTGCTGAGAACAACATGCCGTGACTTCCAACAGTAGCAGAACTGGGGCTTGGGCTTCAGTGGTTTTTGCTTGATACCTGTTCCCCAAATAATGACGTTTATTGAACTAAAGCTATGCAATATTAAACAGGTTGTGCCAAGGGTGGTGCCTTATCCACCTCTCCTGGATATGCACTTACATACTTTTTAAAAGTATCCTCATCTCAGTTGCTTGTGATGGGCTGAAGAACAAACACACAAGCCCTTGAGGAGCAGGGCCAGCTCTGGAGCTTGTGACATGTCACAGATGGACACAACTGTGTCGCAATCACAGCTTCTAGGTCAGCTCTGCTTCCCTGAGGCTGCAGCATTAGAAGCAGAGGAATCCTAAGTTCAGCTCCTTACCCAAGAGGAGAGTGAGGGCAGGGACCAGAGATGAGAAAGGAAGAGTAGATCAGGACTCATCTAAGGTACAGGAGCTTGTAGTACTTACTCTTCAGTGTACTAACTGAAGTCAGAGTTGCAACCCCAGTCCATGTGGTCCTCCTGGGGGTCAAGGCTTTAAATACTGCTGCTTGTTCTCTGAGGGGTTGGGATGAGAATTGATGAGGCTTGACTTATCCCATGGAGGAAAAGGTATGGTGCAACATGGGCAGTGTCACCTTTGAAAAATAAAGCTCAGGAAATCAGTAAATAAAGAAAGGAAGTAGAGGAGAAGGGGCAGCCTCTGTAACGTAAGAACAGAAATGCATCTCGCTGAAGAACTGCGCAGTGAGGTGAGGGACACTGGTACATCCTTCACAGGCAGGAGTATAATGAACAATCTGGCAAGTCCTTGATCAGATGCATGGCTCCACTTGCCATTAATCCCACTTTTTAAAATCAGGAAAAAAAAACCAACACAAACAGTAAACAAGAACCCCACTAATGAATTAGGCTATTGTTATATCCTCTCCTTACGGTTTTGTTTAAGTAAGTGTGGCCAGTGCTAATGGTCACAGCAGTAGAGCTCAGGTCTACCAGAAATGCTCAGCTAGAGGTTGGCCCAACAAAATCTTAGCAGAAGGGAGCACAAGTTCCTTTACTTTATGCTTGCCTGGGCTGGGGAAACAACCGAACGAGGGCTTTGAAACACTCTGCTGCTCTGCCTTTGCCTACACTGAACTTTTACTGTTTCTTTTTTGTTGCCCTCTTCCCAAACCTACTTGTGTTTCTGTCCAAACCACTTGCGTTCTTCCAATTCCAGGGTTAGATCAGAAGCAAGCAGGGAAAACAGACTCAGAAGCAGCATGGACCAAGCTGACAAATCCCTAAGTTAGCCTACTGCAAGTAGAGAACTGTAAAAAAAGCACCTCCACCCCCAGGTCGATGTCCCCTTCGCAGTGCTCCAGCACTGAGCAGGGTTACTGAACTTGACAGGGCAGCTGAAAGACACAAGCGTTTCAAAACCGTGATCGATACATCCCTCTTTAAATCAGGTCAAAACAGCAGGTTAATTTGGGGATCTGTCAGCTTGGGGAGTATCTAAATTGGAATTTTTGTGAAATAAACTTTAAGGCCCAAACAGTGATGTTATGCGAGAATTTGAGAGGCAGGGACGTAAGCCACCTTCCCCTCGCTGGGAAGAGCGATCTGTTGTGCTTGAACTCCGCCTTTGAGCTCCATCCTGCTGCTCTCTGCAACATCAGAGCGTCCCAGAGGACAATCAGCACTGCACTCCCTGCGACTGGCGCAGCCAGCTCCAGAGACATATGAGGTGACAGACACAGACATTACGGCACAAAGGCCAAGTGACTGAAGGCGCACACGTGGAATCAATTATCCTGTAAAAATGTACCGCCTGGAGCATCTCAAGCCTACTATGAAATGGAATTCATACGCATAAAGATCTAAGTTTGTGTTGGTTCCTGAGTCTGGCCACGACGTACTGACAGCACTAATCGTGGCCAGAGCTCACCTCTTCTTTCATGCACTTACCAAGCTGCAGGAAAGAGATGACTGTTTCAAAAGAACTGAAATAGAAGGCAACTGCCCTAAAAGCCATTCACATGTGCGTTTGAGACACAGTAAAATTTGAGTGAATTAAGAGATCTACAGAGAGTTGTAAAGATGAAGCAACACACTAAGGACTTCACCCAAAAATGGCCTGACATGCAAAGGTCACAGTGCATTTCATCGCAGTTCACCATCCCTGCAGCATCGGTGAACACCATCCTGGAAGCAGCCTTTCAATCCTGAAGATGCACAAGCCTGTCCCAAGCAGCTGTAACCACCCACCCGAGACCGAACAACAGCCATAAGCAGGCGTAACATCGTTGTGGACAGTGACATTTTATGGACTGTGTTGTCTACTTACATTCCACCACAGTGTAGGGCATACCATGCTTATTATATTAAAACTGAGGAGTAATGAAAAACTTACATGTAAGTGATATAAAAAGCAAAGAAGGGAGAACCCAGGAATTTCTCCCTTCCAACTAAAAACGCACACCCATTTACATTGTTTTGTAAACAAATTTATCTTTAGAAGAACAATAAAAATACTTAAGATATTTCTCTTCAGGACAACCATTGCACATTTGGTTTTACTTTGGAGGGGAGATAAACACACACACAGAGTAGGAATACTTTCTAATTGAAAACACACAACATGGAAGCAGGAACAGTTCAGCACCTAGAGAGAATGTTTTCCTCGTGTCCTTGATAAACATTGTCTCACTCTCTCAGAAGTACCCACCTCACTGGTCAAACCCCACAGAATCTGGTACCTAGGAAGAATACCTCCCCAAAAACTTCTGAAAAAAGCCTATGAAGCAGTGGCATTGTTTTGTCCTATTTTCTGTCTCTCTCCCATCTGTAAGCCATTTGTACGAAGAAAACCTTTGTTTCCAAAGCTCGACTTACTAAAGCTCATTTGTTCCAAAACACAACAGCGCCTTGATACTGTTTATACCAGGGAGAGCCAAGGGCTCTGACAAACGAGCTGGGCTGGGCTTAGTAACTGCAGCGTAAGATGTTCCTGGCTGCCCCATCCCTCTGCCAACAGTCACTGTCACCCACAGAGAAGGCAATACCAGTCACCCTCCACTCTCCAGTGGAGCTCAGGGTAAGAACACTGTGTTTGTCAACACAGACCAAGACCTCAGCTGTGGGACAGACCCTCCCACAAAGGGGCAGGACAGACCACTGAGGATTATACCCTCTTGACATGCCCATCCACCAGCCCGTTTATCAGTGCTCTTTTGTAAATAATAAATCCAGACTTGAACCACTTTTGCAAATTTTTTGTGTGCTCGTTAAAAATAAACGAGGATACAGATATTTTCTCAAGCTTGTTCTTAACCAGGAGAGGACTGGCAACAAGGTCAGAACATTTTCTTTTCATTCTTCAATCTTCTTGAGACCTCAGAAGGAAGCAGTGGCATTAAAACTGCCCCAGTTTAAACAACTCTTAAACAGGAAAAAAGAAGCAGCTGCTGTTAAGAGGACAAAACTCCCTTTAACTTCAAATAAGCTTCTTTAAAAGAGGCATTGAAATAGTTCATATTCAGCTGGTTTAGTTTTCTTCCTTGCAAGGTGAGTGCTAAAATATCAGCATCTCACAGGAGATAAACAGAAAAGTATTCACACAGTAAGAATTAATCAATGGAGTTAAGGTAAGAAGGAAGAGCGAAGTGCTCTCCAAGTACCTCTACTGGTTTATTAACAACGCAAGTCTGAAAGAAAATAATGGAAAAAGTCAATGCCTATTAATTTTTACGCTACTCCTCCCTCAAGTACAGAGGAGGGACTAGAGAAATACAGAATATAAAGTGTGGTACCCATAGTCAAAACTGAGGACATAAAATTCTTCAAGAATAAACTAGCTTAATCATGAAGTGCTTACATGTCATCTCCCTACCCACCTTAAAAATGGACCTCCCTGTCTTTTCTATATGAATTTATTATATATATATACATACACAAAATTGGTATGGCCTTACACTCCACTTAAGGATATTTTGCTACATTGGTCAGAGTGCAAAGCAACTGCTTCCTTAAAAGCAGCATTTTTACATCATGATGAAACAAACCTGTAACTTAATTTGCATGACCACACAGGAAACAGTGGCAGATTATTTTTCTGGCTTGTAAAAAATTTTAAAACAGAAGTTCTATTTCAGCAGTTTGAAGATGGAATGTAAAGTTTCTGCTGTTATATGTATATAAAATATATTTATTGAATCATACATTCATGCTGATTCCAATAAAAAAAAATAAAGATTTTTCTGAAATTCTCTCCATGGATTTTTAGTGCCAGAGGTTCCATGCTGCAGCTAAGGTAACATTTCATGCAAATAAGGCAAAAGACCAGTTTTAGTGTTAAGCCTTTTATTCTGAAGAATAATCTCTCATCTGTGGCCTCCTGAGCTCCACCCCACAAAGGAATTCCTACAACAGCAGCAATATCAGCCTCATAGCATGGAGAAAGCCATAGCATTCAGACTTCTCAACTGCTCCTTATTGTTTCAGACTCTCGCAAGACTAACACAGTCAGCCTTCCTTTCCTAGGATTCAAGATCAAGTCCAGGGAGCAGAAGTAAGTTTTCCCCAAGCGTGATCAGAGGGACATATCACATCTCTAGTCTCTGTAAAACGTGTAAGTTGCTCTTGTCTCTTAGACAGTGATGACAGGTACCCAAACAGGAAGTTCTGTTTATGTTGTCTTTATAATACCCTGGATTTTAAAAATCAGACACAAACAAACACTCTACAGAGCCAAACTATGCTTTAAATTCTCATACAAGCTGAAACAGGTTCTGGCAAGGAGCTTAGCTGTTTGAGCCTAGGGTACATATAAAAAAAAAGCATTTAATATACCATTTTGCTAACTAGGGCATGGCATTATTTATCCATAGCCTTAAAACTCTTTGGTAGATGAACTGACCTTGGTATAGACACCCAAAACGACATTTCAGAAAGTTAAAGCACTGCCACTCACACTGAATCTCAAAGATGGACACAATAGTGTTTTTCCTTCCACAGTCAGGTGCTTTGTCAAGTTTGAAATATCAACAGTGGAACAGCAGATCCCACTTGGCTTGGCAAGTGGCATTTTGTGACAGAAAATAGAAGGGCAACATCCTGCCCTCCAAATCTATTCTGAGAGCACACCATTACTCTAAAGTCCACTGTCTTTAAGGAATAGTGGAGCTTGAAAGCATTTTACTCCACTGTTTCATGTCTCATAACTAGATAACCTGTTAACAAACCCCCTAGCCCTATCTTCCACACAACACGCAAACAAGATTACCAAGATCTTAGGAGAGCAGTTTTTCAAGTTACCAGCCAGGGTAAGAATGGTACTGCTGAGAAATGAAATAATCAGAGGTAATTACTTCCTGCTAAAGTATGCACAACTTAAGGAAACTGCTAGTATGCCATGTGTTCTTAGCCTCAGGCAGCAGTGTGTAAAGAAAGAGAAACAATTAGAAAAAACACATTTTGTTCAAAAAGATTATGTCCCTCCAAGAGATGCAGAATCAGCAACTGCAGAGATCAACTCCAAATCTTCATACCTCCACGCAGAGCCACCCTTTTCACCAAGGAAAGCAGACTCCCAGGTCTAAAGGACAATCCTCCCATGCGACACTGCTGAAGAATGTTTCTCATTCAGACTCAAGTCAGAGCTTGCCGTCACCAAACAGCATGTCAGCACACAGGCTCCGTTTCCTACTCCACAAGGAAGTCGTCTCTGCCAAGCTCTACTTCCAATAGCACACTCGCCACCTCCACACTTGCCTGTATGTGGCAAGTGTGCACTCAGGACACTAGAGCTTCAGCTCTGAGCAAATTCTTTTTCAAGAAAAAAAAAAACCCCAACCAAACCTGTAAAGAGGGCCAGGCAGAGCAAGTGATCCCTGCCCGAATCCTCAACTGCAGAGCAAACACCTGCAGTCCCGAACAAACAAAACTTTCATTTCAGCTTTACACAACAGCCCCATGCAAGTCAGCTGGTACTTAAAAGTATTCCAGAAGGAGTTTCTCCTGCACAGGGAGAGGGGATAACTAAGCCTAGTTAATTGTGCAATGCATTTAACTAAAGAAAAGACAGCAAAGGCAGCACGGCTTCCAGTTCTGGTTTGGGTGGGATGAAATACTACTGTAAGTGAAACAGTCTTGTTTCTACTTGTCTTACAATATTTAAGATCAGTCAGAATAGGACAGATCACACCTAGTGACACATGAAACCCGCGCTCTCAGAAGGGCAGACCATTAAGGTGTAAGGATCACCAAGGTTGTTTCTGACACTATGTGGCTTGTGCGGGTGCAAAAGCAGCCTGTGACAGGTCTGACCAACTTTTCTGCATTTCCTACTCCCTGCAGAGCACTGGGACATCAAGAGCACTTCAGCACACAACGCATCACTATCTTGATTCAAGTGGAGGTGCTAGCAGGGAGACACAGAGTCCTATTCGTTTGAGACTTCCCTGTGGCATTTTCTTTCCAAAGAGAGTTAGACTACCTTGGTTATTAGCTCACAGCAGCCAGCTGAGGCAAATCAAATCACAACCTCTTTGTAGTCACGTTCACCATCAATGCATGCAAAGCAAAGACCTCAGACAAGAGATACTGAGGTATTAACAGCGCAGTCAATGTGGAAACCAGAAGGGCTTGAGGCTACTAGAAAGTTTAAACAAAAAAGCCAATGCGACAGTATTTTACAGCAGGTCTTCTCAGTAAACTTCGTTATTAGCTAGTCACAGAACAACCAAAATGCAAATACTAACAGTCACTCTATATTTTGTTCAAGATGCCATCAACGTACCTTGCTTTTGAAAAGTATTTCTTTACAAGACATTCCAAGAAAATTTTAAGTAAATATTTTATTTTGCCTGTCATCTTAGACAAGAACATCATTTCCCGGGTCTTTAATTATTTAACACATTGAGAGTATGATTCATATGAAAACAAGCACACGCTTCACCTTAAAGGCTTTGAAATTCTTCACTGACATTCCTCAGCTGTTTCTCAAGCCAGATGACAACAACCCAGAACTGTCCAACTCCCACTACAGAAATGGTGTTTCAGGTTTACAGGTGCTTTTGCAGATTTGGTTAAGGGTAGAAAAGCTTCTATTAATAGCACTTTGGTAAGTCTGAAGTGCAACCTGTTACTGCAGTTTTGGATTTAACGTCAACAGTAGAAAACCAACAAATGAGAAGAAAAATAGTCACAAACAACAAGGACAGAGTTCAATGAAAGACTTGCATCGCACATCTTCACCTCATGGTCATTCCCGATACAAAAAAATGCAGAAAGCTTTTTTCAGTTTTTAGAAAAATACCAGTTACCACCACAAGAGGAAGCAGTATGTATTTCCAGTATGCTGGCCGTGAGAGCGCATGTAACACAGCTATTGCTGTCACACTTGGCTCTCCTCCAATGCACCAAGATATTTAAGTCTTCAGGACCAGATCGTAAGCAAGTCAATCTAAGAAACATTCATAAGGACAGAAGAGACAAATAGCATAACACAACTCTGAAGACGAAGTCAAAATAAAACAGAAACCAAAACTCTACTGACATTTAGTACAACCAGGCTCAACCACTAGGTTTGGCAAGTAAAAGGTAAAAATTACTATTCTGGAAAACAGCTAATACCTACCTGCAAAAGCAGCTTTGCTCTAGCTTTAAAACAAGCAAAGGTCAAGAGAGATATACTGCATACGCACAGCGATTATACTACTAAATCAAGAAAAGAGAAACACTGAACCCTGACACATATAAGCAAGCTTACTAAGCAGCTCTTTCGTATTACAAAGAGCTCTGAAGATCTCGTGAAGACTCAAAACTGCTGTTTTAATCCAGATATTTAACACCACTATTACAGAAGTCATACCGCTTTGTGCAGTAAATCTTACAAGATCTTTGATTGAAATTACCCAGTTTTGTATTTTATTTTCAGTTTCATCTTCTTTCAGAGGTAGTGGAGAGCATTCAACATCTTTCTTAATACCAGGACTGACAGGCACCTTCTACACGTCTGACAGAAATGCCGTTTATCCACTTCAGGTCTGGTAGAAGCAGGGGATAATATTAACGTCTAAACTGCAAAAATAACTTTATGACATACAGTAGTTTGAACTGTAAAGGATGTGACAGAAGTACTTCTGCTTCAGTTCTACTTTTGCAACATTTGTTATGGGGCCTGCCCGGCCTCAAATCGGAGTTATTAAATTCTGCTTCCAAAAAGTACTTGCTTTCACTTTTTTAAACGCAGCCAAACGGATGAGCAGAAAGTATTAAAAACTTCAGCTATAACCACCTCTACCTAGTAAACCTAGTGACTGAAGGAAGAACCTCTTCCCCTTGGAAAAACTCCAACATACTCTTGACTTGATAAAGCAAATCTAGACCTTTTTTATTTTTTATTTTTTTTTTTAAACAATTTGCCAAGACTGGAATGAGAGATAAATAGAAGGCACAACAATTTTGCTTTTTTTATACAAATACAAACTAAACATGAAAAAAACTCCCTATTTCAATAAAAAATTTCACAAGTTCAGGAAAAGTGTTTTAAGAGTCAAGTTCTAGACATTTAAAACCTATCCCACAATCCAAAATTTTTAAGTGGTAAAACAGTAGTTCAAATTCCTTTCCTTGATCACGTATCAAAAGAAAAAAAGGTTCTACGGATACCCATTATTCCACTTTTACAGCGCCACTAAGAGAAAGGTGAATGTCAATTTTTCAAGTGGCAATATGTCCAGACCAGAGGATGTTTGTATGACCCTCAAAGGATAAAGCAATAGTTTTTTTCTGCCCTTGAAATACTTGCCAAGTACTATGTTTTCCTACAGGCTTGAACGCATGCATGTGAAATATTATTCCACTGACTGAAATGCACCCAAATTCAGTAGAAAGGGGGGAGAAAAAAGAAAAAGAAAAAATAAAACAGACATTCCTTTAGGAAAGACCACTGGTACCAAAAAAATCCAGTCCGTAAGTTTGAGGTGAACAAGAAAATTCAGTTCTTTTCTTTTTAAAATTCACTTTTCCTAAAACGTTGTTCCACAAAGCTGGAATCTGGGACAAGGACTAGAAAAAAAAAAATCACAAAACCATAACACAAACAAAAAGGGGCCAAAATAGTATCAAACGTAGCAGTCTATAACAGGCTAGGGCCACATTCCAAGATACCCAAGGCTGAAATTCACAAATCTGCAGGAAAAAGGGTTTGCGCCACCATGTCAACATCCGTGATGCATTCACTGGCGTTGCCCGATCCCCCTTCCAGCTCCAAATCCTGGCTTCTGGGACATTCCTCCACGTGGAGGCCCTCGAATCCCACCTCCCAGCCCCCCACGAGTGCCTCCAGGTCCACGTGGTCTGTTGTCTCGGCGGTCACCCTCCCTGGCAGCTCGTGTTTTCTTCTCCTCCACATTCAGGCGCACCTCTCCCCTGAACATGATGGGCTGCAACAAAAGCAGAAAAGGTGCTTCCATTAATGACTCACCAGTAACTCTTCAATGTCAAGCAGACTTCTGCAACCTTGTCTCATATCCTCCTCTCCGTCAAAGCAGATTAAAGTGTTTTATGATTGGTTACTAGAAAATGGTGACAGTCAAACTATGCATCCAGTCTTCGTCATTTACTGAAGAAGGTATAAAAAGGTGTGAAAGAGTGACACTTGAAAAAACAATCTCAAGTTTAACACTGAGCATTCCAACACCTTTTAGAAAAAAACAGAACTATTAAAAGTAACCTACTTACATTAATATGTGGCAATTCACAGCCTGCCATCATGTAGAGTCCCAGCTAATTTTTCTTATGGCATGAACAATGTCAGATCCTCTCTGCCACCTTGCTATACAGGCAAGTGAAGTCTTTCACCTAGGTCAAGCTCAATTTTTTAGAATTACAGTGACACGGGGTCACTTCATTGGGGAAACCTCACTGCAGCAAGAATAGACAGGAGCAGGACTGCAACATCCCACAAACCTCATTGCAGACAAAAAGTTGAAGTCTGCAAGAACCCAAGAACTACAGGAGTAAGGACTCGCTTGTTTCAAATTAATCCTGCAGTTGCACAACAAACAAAACCATGAAAAATATGATCCATCATTGGCACAAGCACAATGCTTTCTCATCAGATGGAAAGACTAGCCATCCACTTCTACTGAATTGATTACAACGTAAAACAGATCTAAGAATGAAGCACATTGCCCTCCTCCAGCCATCAGCTGTGCTAGACAAAGATCAAACCATCACATTACAGTCTTGTTACCAACTCCAGTGCAACTCCCACATTTCACATGAGGCAGCAGACGTCACATTTCACTCCTTTGGCTGACAGTCTACTAAAGACTTTAACAAAGCTTCTCCTAAATAAAGTCCTACTGTTTCAGGATGTGTTTGCTCCAACCATTGGGCCCATTTGCAAAGCAATGCTACAAACAGAATTTAGTGCTAGTCAAAGCACCGTAGGAGGTATGTTAACTGCTTTTACAGGACTTAAGTCCATATATAAAAAAAATATCTTAGTTCAGAAAACCATGCCCATCCATTACAATTTAAGCATTTACATGCACTTGCATAAAAAGATACTTTATACTTTGAGTGCATCAACTTTGCAAGCTTATTACACATTTAAAGTTTAACTTGGAAACCAGCATCCACTCTTCTCTGGCTCTAGTTACACTGAGTGGCACAGTTGAACAAGTAAAGAAAGGCCACAAATTCCTCAGCGGAGTGTGCCTTTGGTATTCTCTGGACATGAGGTCCGGCACTCAGCTCTTAGCTACCTCTCCCACTGCAAGCAAACTCATGAGTGAGCATTTCAAGTTTGTTTCAGCAAAAACTCAACCATGCAAGTTTAAGTCACTGCTGAAGGTGGTCGCATACTGCTTGCGGCTAAGAAATGGCTTAAGGACCCACTGTCACTGTACTACTTGTTCCCACACCAATTCAGGCCAAAGTCAGAGTTACTCAACCTGCTTTTAGCACTGGTTTCAAGTCACTTGTTTTAGACTTTACCCTAGACCACACTGGAACCGCTCAGCCCACAATAGTAGGAAAGCACTTAAGGAAGCAACTCTTTATCAGCATTCACATCTTGAATCACCAGCTGCCTGCAAGAGCTTCTAGGGCTGCTGGGTTTCATATACACTACCTCATCAAGCATTCCCACAAATGCTGCTGGCATCCCACAGCTAAAGGTGCCTAACCACATGAAATATCCCAAACTCAGACCAGATCTCAAGGCTTAAAAATCTGCACTCAAGCTACCTTTCAATTTAAGAACACAAATGTGCTGGCAATACTGCTGTACAGTAAGGAAGTAAAGAAGAAATGATGTCCCCGCCTGGTGAAAGGCTAGGTTGTAAGCAAGCACACTGCACAACTGTTATGGTGCATCCAGATTCATTGCCCACCACCACACTGTACAGTCATGGGGTACATGTCTTGCATTAGCAATCATCGCTAACAAGCTGAGCAGGTACCTCCTGCCTTTGTTAGCAGAAATTCTTTTCAACCTGCACACTAGTATAGCTTCTCCCTCTAACCTCTTCAACAAACAAGATTCTACTTGTCCATAGGGTCAGACTCTCTCTACCTTGCCTTCCTGAAAGCTATTTACTTGCTTCCTGTGTAGAGCTCAGCAGTTTCCCATTGGTAAAAGGCTCTATAATAAATAAATTCATGTTCGCCTAAGTTATTACAAGCTACTTCAGTGACAAGAGACTCAATCTGTACAAATGCTGCACAAGTCTTGGTGATAGGACGGAAAGACATCCCACCCACTTTAAGATGCTCAAGAAAGGACAAAGGGACCAAGTAGAATCTTTTCTTGTTAGAGTAATCTGAAAAACATTGCCTATTATTAACAGTCCAAAAACCACTGACTAGAAGTTTATTTACCCTGTTGCTAAGGATCTTCTGAACTGGTTCAGGATCATCAAACACCACAAACCCAAAATTGGGGAGCTTTCCACCACTGTTGATACGGAGTTCAACAACATTGCCATAGCCTGCAAGAGAAAATCCAAGTTCTTGGGTCATACATTAGAATGCTCTGTTGACCACACTTATGGCAGTAACCCCCAAACCCTCAGAGTACAGCAAAGCAACTAACTTACTTTGGAAAAAGTCTTTAAGTTCAGTTTTATCAACGTCATGGGGAAGGTTCCCAACAAACAGCTGGTGACTGTCTGGGTATCTCACAATCCGTCTAGTTTCCACATCACCTTGTTCACCCTCACGAACTTGAACAGAAAAAGTAAAACTTGTTTAAGAAAAGCCAGTTACCGAAACAAACAAAGTAGTCATGGTCAGAATTAGCACCTTATAAAAGAATTAGAATTCATGCTGTTTATCCATCCATTTATAAAGAAAGCAAGCATTCTACACAAGCAAGTTTGTAACTGTTTGCTTTTTATCCCCTGACCGAAGCCAAACACTTGACTAGAAACCTAGATACTTCAACAGAATGCTAGTGAAATTCACCTTTAAAGCTTGCCAGACATTCAGACCAAGGTCATCTAAAATAACCATAACCACAAAAGCAGAAATCATTCACTTCCTGAGAAAATTTATGAGATTTTAAAAGCTTTATTCATCATACTGCTTCCCCAAAAGCATCAAACAGCAGAAAACAACCGTTTACTCTAGCTTCTCTTACTTGGTCTAGGACCCCTCTGTGGTGGGATGCTTGTCCGTTGCTCCCTCACTCGCTGATCCCTCTGAGGTCTCTGAGGTGGGGTCTGAGATTCAGGCTTTGCCTCAGGGCGGGGCTGTAAAAATTCAAAAAGGAGTTAAGAGGAAAGAATCAGACATAACAGTAGAGTTCAGCTTTTAAGAACTCACTATGAAGTTGTTGATAAAATAACTGAAAATACAGGAAAAAGTCATAGTTCTTTCCACCTGTGACTAAAACGCACATTAGCTCATGTTAAAAGCAAACATGTCACTTAACTAAGTTAGAATTTCAAAGTCATCCCATTCACAGTTACATACAACAATGTGTCTGCCCAAAGTGCGTTGGCAGTTATGTAGATTGTATTACATACTCATTCACAACAAAACCTCATTCATGAATAAGGAGTGGAAAAAAAATTTAAGAGTTGCCTCTTGTTAAGAGGGTGCAATCATTTTAGATGGCAGATACATCCAGCACTCACATGAACATTCTCCATTTTTCTTCCATGAGAAACAATTCCTTTTCAACCCAGAAGCCAAAGAATAACATTTTTTGTTAAGTCTACCATGAAATACTGAATTTGAAAGCCTTTGGAGTCTGAGAATTCAGATCATAAGCAAGTAGACTTCACTTCATTTTTCCCCACCTCAGTTTACTGTCAGCAGTTTAACACATAAATTTCTCTAAGTGCTGGATTCCTACCTGCGAGACTGGTACTTTCACAACATGAGGTGGTATTCCTGATACTGGAACAGCTCCACTGGGAGGGAGGTTCTTACTGGTTACTGATGCCCAGGAAAATGTCTAAAAAAATAAAAGATTGTAACTCAACTCCAGATGCTTTTATCCTTCTGAAATATATTCCTGATAGTACAGCTGAAAGCCACAGGGAAACAGTAACAAATTTTAACCTGTACTTGAAACCCTGAATCTAGCCACTAGCAGTTTCTCTACAACTTCCTTCAAACCATTTCAATTCAAAAGACTTAATGTAACGACAAGGGAGTCATGCTTCCACCCTATTTCTAAATTCTATGTGGAGTTGAAATAGGACACAGCAGTGGCCTAAGACCACGTACCACATCAAGGCTAACTAAAGTATTGGTTTTCTGAGTATCCATTCGTCCGCTTTTGCCTCCCTTAATACTGACAGGTGACAGAAATCCCCAGGTAGAAATAAAGTCATGCATGCATTTCATGCATTTTCCTCATTTAGCATGTTGGTTGCTGTCTGTTCAGAATCTCAGCAGCTCTGTTTACAAAGAATCTGAGCCTCACTGCCGCCACAGCTCCCACACCTACCAAACATACAAAGCCCTACCTTAGCTCCTGGTATTTTAACCAACTACATTCTAGATAGAATTTCAGCTACCTGTTATTCTATAGGAACTAATGGGAAGGAGGCAACTGGTCATGAGAAGAGTAACTTGGGCAGAGGGGAAAAAACTACAGAGCATTTAAATACTTCTAATTCCAGATATTTTTCCTCTTGCCAGAGAGAGGATTGTGCTCTGTGAAGTGACAGGACAGTCAAACATACTGATGAAAGCACCACAGCACAGAAAAGAGCCATCCACTGTCATTACCCTAGAGTCCTCTTGCACTGCAGGAGCCGGATCAGCAGGAGCTGGAGAAGGACTCTTTTCCACAGTCTCTTCTGGAGCCGACTCCTCTAATACTGGCTCAGATTTTTCTTCCTGAACCTCTGGTTCAGGTTCCTGTACAGGTTCTGGCTCCGGCTCCGCCTCCACCTCTGCAGCTGTCTCTTCCAGGTGTTCCTCAATGTCATTGCTATTAGACAGGACCACCAAAAAAAAAAAGAAAAATATGTGGTATGTATGCATCGGATTCTACTACTGGGTGGCAAAGAATATTACTTATTCAATACAGAAGTCTGGCACAGCACATTCGAAAGGAAGAACAAGGCTAATCTGTCTAAATAATGCCACACTGCACAGAGATGCAAGTGTCACATTGTTGCACTACAGAGCAGCAAAAGCATTACATCTACTGAAAATCCAGAGTCTCCGCATTCAGCCTAACAGCACTTTGGTTTCAGCTGCCCAATAAACAGAAATCTTTTGACTGTCAAAGAGGAAAATCATGACTAGCAATAAATTCAATTGACCTGTTCTACAAGCAGTCTGTATACACAGCTTCTGACTTCATCTAATAAGACATTATTACCTGACAGCCTGCTCATAATAAGCACCAGTATCATCAGGAACTGCCTCAGGTGTCTGCTGTCTCTCCTCAGGTTCCTCCCCTTCCTCCTCTGATTCTAAATGAAGTTAGAAAAGGAAAAAATACACCATGCACATCTTTAGTACTCTGTTCCAACACAAGGCATCTTCCACAACACACAGGCAATGTCTCTGCCATAAAGCCCATGGGAAGCACTATCAAGATGTGACATGAAACAGACATTTCCTTATACTTCTGCCATCACTTCAGTTACTCAGTTTTGATCAAGGTCAAACAACATGTTGCAAATACTTCAGAGAAGCACATTTATAGCCTACAATTCTGACTGCGACTGCTAAAGTCAGTCTTATGGGTGTTTTAATAGAAACAGAATATACCAGAAAAACAACAGTCATCTGCATGTCAGAACTCCTTGTTGCACTGCAAGGAAACTACAGGCAAGGAGTAAACCTAGAAGAACATGAAGCTTTAATGCTGATCTGCCTTCTCCAGCAAGATTTCCTCTGGTCTGGGAATGGAGTATTGATACACGACCCAGAAACAAGTATCAGTAGAACGGTCAAAAAAATTCCTGCTACTTACCCTCTGGAGGTTCAGTGTCAGAGTCACCAAAAACCTCATCTTGGTAGCGGAAGATGTCATTGTGGACATAAAACTTGTTTGCAACAGAACCCTAGATGCAAATCAGAGGAACCAATTTAATTACATCAATTGCAGTAACGTAAAAACTGAAATAATGAGAAAACAAGAACAGATTGAGCATAATCATTCTTCCCACGTAAGATTAATCCAAACTTGCCTCCTTCAACAAGATGTGTGTTATTCAGCAGGGGGAAAAAACAAGATGCATCATACTAGTAAGTCAAGTATGCATGGAAGAACAGAAAAAAATCTTATTAGGACTTTTAATTCTAATAGCTCACAACACTGAAAAAGTAGGAATGAGAACTTTCTGGGGTCTAAAGTATCAATTCTTAGCTCCAAGTCAAACTGAAAGATAAAGTGACTTTGCAATCCTCCTTTTTTTCACTATCATTTTAAATTATTTGAACTGTTTTGTTCAAAAAAACATGCTACTTAAAAAGCCACTTCAAATGCTAAGTCAGCACTTTATACAACAAAGTCTGGAACCCATGTCTTCAAACAACAGGAAGTATTTTGCTCTTTCTACTAGTTCTTTTCAGCAAGAGGACCAGTTGCTAGGAGGGCAAATCAAAGATAAAATAACTTGAAAATGCTTAAGAAACAATATGCATTGCACATACCTACTAGCCAAAAGTTACTATTTTTACAATGGTAATTATGATATCCAAGATTAATGTTAAGACCACACAGAAGTAGAGTGGTTTCCTAAGGAATCTGCAGAACATTACTGCTGAATTTTGTGGCAAACTACCTTCCCAGTCTAACCCTTCAGATCCCAACACCGAACCAGACATGCTTCATTAATCCTGACATGATACTAGAAGCACTATAATAACCCTAGCACTCAATACAGCATACCTCAGGTGCAAGTACAAATGTTTGCATGAATCTGCGCACAGGCTGCATGTTATTGGAGAGCTCTCCCATCACCTGGACTACAACACCATCATTGAGAGTAGCATGGGCATCCACATGACGAATCTTTGTGTGGCAATCCTTGAAGTTTAATGACAGCACCTTCTTGTGGATATCCTATGAAAGAATGGTATACAGATTACACTGCAGAAACCATTTTTGTTAAGTTAGCTTTCAAAGAAAGCAAAAACATTAAACACTGTTTCAGAATACATTCCCTAACTCTAGAGAGAAAGCTTGACAGCATACTCTTTAAGTTTGCTTTGCAAGCAATTTTACATTATGAACTTTAATAAAGGAAGCATATGTTGCCTAACTATTGCTGTTTACAGTTAGACAGTTGTCTCTCNCAGAAAGCACTTGGACAAAGGCGGATGAATCACAGCTGGATGTGTCTTCTCAACCACAAAGGTGACAAAAAAGCAAGGAAAGAACAGTAAGTTTTGGGGGGGGGGGTTTTTTGGTGGGTTTGGTTTTTGGTTTTTTTTAAGTACTTACAGATTGCCCATAGACTGCGTCAGCTGGTTTTCCATTGGAATCCAAGCCACCATGGACATAGGAAGAGTTCTTTCCATAAAACCTGTTGGGAAGAAGTATTTTAACAATAAGCTTTGTTATGCCAGAACATTGAGCCTCAACATTAGAGTGCACTATGAATAGTACACGCTGAAGCAAGTTTTCTGTCTGAATTATTGGAATACAGTTCCATAATCCTGTTAGCAACTTGGGGGCAGGCAGGTTTTGATCAAAGGGGAAAATGCAAAGTTCTGTAAGCTGCAGCGTTTAGATTTGTCAGATACCCAAAACCAAAGTCTCATAGGAGCTAGAGGAGCCAATCCCATTCTCCCCTTCCTGTACAAGGTCCCTATAGCAACATAGTACCCTGAACACCCAGGATGCTGAAGGCTTCCCCTCACATTCTGGTTTAAAGCTTGAGCAAGGAGCAATGGTACTTTTTTTGTTCATTTACAGTAAAGAAAGTACTGCAGGTAAATCTTCCATTTTATAACTGAAGCATTACAAGCTAAAATGTCACAAACATCATGGGACTGCATTCTACCAGCAGATAAGAGACTAGAACTGAATTCCCTGGCACATTGTAAACTTTCCTCTGACCCAAATGGACGAGGTCAGCTGTCCACCTAAGTGCAGAAATACTCTGAATAAGTGTTCTTGAGATGGGAAGAAGGAAGACTTCAGAAATTGTTTATCTACTCAAAGCACAGCAAACCAAAGCATATCCTCAAAAATGAGGTTAGTTGTAGCAATGTAGGATACCTGTCAAATCAAACAGACCAATTTGTTTAGATAGCAGATTGTAGTTTGCTGCACGTTCATAATTTCTCTGATTTTCCTTTAAGAAAGAGCTGCTGGTATGACTAAGATATATCAATATAAAAGCATATACCATTTTCAAAGTTTTTCCCCTATTCAGGGGCATTGTATCAAGAAAAACCACAAAAATGGTTAACTATGTAACATTTATCCAACTTTATGAACTTTCATTGATATTGATTACAACTAGAAGTAGCAAGCAACACACTTTTGATTTACATTTTTCTTCTTTTTTTGCTTAGAATAAATGTACAGCAGCATTTCAGTAACAACCAGAGTAGCTATTTAAAGAATTCCTGTAATCTTTATTATCCACGATAATAAAGCCCAGCTGATCAAAACTGAAAGCAAACGACACCCAAAGTCTGTCTTGAGCAAACCAAATTTTTAAGTGTCTAAATTCAGCAAGGCAAGACATGGTAAATAATTTTAACATATAAATTAAGAAATTCACACAGAAAAACAGATCATAAAGTGAAGCAGAGCTCTACCTGTGCAAATAGTCAGGTGCCTGGTTCAGCAGAGTATAGTACTGCCTCACAAATTCCCGCCCGACCAGCAGGGGACTTGGCTTCTCCATCACCATTTCTTTGGTCAACTGAAAACTATGGAAAAAAAATAATCAAAAGCTTCATAAAACATGAGCATTTTACATCGCTGTTTGCATACTTATAGCATAAGCCACATAATCACAGTAGGAAGCACGCACCAAAACCCATTAGCAGTTTTACTACAGTAAGCAGTTTAACCAATGTGTTTTCAGAGTCATCCGTCTGGCGCTGAGGAGACGACTGCTGGGTACCAAACCAGTGGTGGGAGAGACTGCATGGGCAAAGGAGACTACCTCATAACATGCCAGCATTTAATCATCCTACATACCCTCAGTAAAAAGCAGGTGGCAAGCAAGTATGGTTCTTCAAGAGGATTTGCTAAGTGGCTAAGTCATTTACAGTCAATCCAAGTTCTACTTACCTCACTTGACTTCACAATCAGAATTAAAAGTCAGATGTTATAAGGCAAAGCCTGTGCTAGTGTATTAGGGGCATTTTTAAAAGGTCAGAGTGAGTCTATTTTTATCAGCAGTGCAACACTCCTTGCTTGTGAGTGACAAACTCTGTAGAGGAATATCAGATTATATTAAAATTACTATGCTACAAATAAACACATGGTGCTCTTCTCATGCTTCCCCCAAACTCAGCAAGCCACCCCTCACTTAAATCCAGAGGACCAGTCAAATGAATGGTACCACCCATATCTAGGCCCAAGGACAAATCAATCTAGATACCTTCTACCTAATTTCCATGGATCTGTAAATTACAAAAAGAAAGTCTCTGCAGGTAGATTACGCAATATGTATATCTTCAGTCCAGGTCAGTCAAAACCAAAGCACACTCCTGTGTTTCCTTGCTTTCAAATACTCATACACTCTGTTCAAACTCACACAAAATAGGTTCAAACTGGTAGGGGAAAAAAGCACTGATACCAGAGCATATTCTTGCTACCTAATACAGAAAGAAAAGTAGATTTTCTGCTTCATACTCAATTATACCAATAGGTAGCAGAATGGGTGCTTAGCAGACAGCTTTGCTGTTGATGCATCAGCCTATATATTTATGTATGATAGATAGTTTTCCTGCAACTATTCAGGCCCTGTAGCGCAGACAGTAAAGAGCTAGCAAAAGTGCTATCTGCAGCAAGTCAAAACAGATGTTAACCAGAAGGGCATTAAAAAGACCACATGTAGCAGCTGAAAGAACTTTCTCCCCATTACTGACTCCCAATCCCTTACCCTACACAACACTTTCCCAAACATATCGTATGCAAATTCAATATGCGCATAGTGCAGGTGTGCCGTGCAAATCAAAACCAATACACTACTAACTTGAGCCCTCAAAAAAGAAATGCAGAAACCATCATTTACTTATCTGCTTTTATTTAAGACCTCACGACTATAAATAGCTCCAAGAAGCAGTGGCATCAACTAAAAAAAGGAAGTCAGACTAAGTAGTCCTCTAGCACAGACTAATCCAGAGGGAGCCTGCAAAGTTCATGCCTAGGCAGTTATGTTAGCACAAGCTTTCTCTTGTCACTATACATAACAGTGTCCTGTATCCTGGGTAAACAGAGTTGCCCACAACTATCATCTGAACAAAGCAAGGGGGAAAGAAAAACAGACTGCCCCTCCCATACACTTGTACTAAGACTTGTTCCAGTTCATCCAAGGATCTTGTTTGACACTTCCCATTACATTTTTTGAATATCAGAGTAGTCCTTTAAATGCTAGAAGCTGACAACAGAGCATAGCTTCAAAAAGATAGAGATGATCTACCAGGTTAGTTATTACAGCAACAGTTTCCAAAGCACACCGTATACAGGCCTGCAAAGGAAGTTACAACGACACTGCTGGATGTACCAGGAATGCAAAACAGAAGCTTCAAACCCCAAAGAGAAGAACACACAAAAAAGACAACATGAAAGCTGAGGTTTTGGATAATGTTAAGTCCAAATCAACCTGGCATATTCCTTATATCTCAAACTGTGGTCTAACACCCAACATACTGTAATCAAAAGATACAAGGCAATGTTTACCCATGCTGGCAAAACACACAGATAACATATTTGAGGATGTGATCAGACCCAAAATCCCAGCAATGGTCAGCATGCACTGCATCCAGCTTTGTCAGGATACAGTACACAAATTCCTACCTTGGGAGGTATGCAGTTTAAGGTTCAAAACAGAAGACAGAACTAGAATGCTATTAATAAGACAACAAAAACTGCTATGGTTTTGAATACATTGACATGATTTTCTCTGCTTTTAACACAACCTCACATACACTTTTTTCACTTTTAAGTTTAAAAATAATAAATGCAAAGTCTACCCATTATGTTTAAATGCACTTTTTCTAAGTTTAAATACAGGGGAGAAAGATCTGACAGGCTCCAAAGGATGCGTACACATGAGTGTCTGGTCTTTCAGTAGGAAGCGTGCGTATCACCACCGTACAAGGAAATGTTACTTACATGATAACATGCAGACAGGATAAGACCAAGCATGACTTAAAAATGAAAAAGGCTTTCAAATACATTCCGAAGCTTTCAGTTGTTTGAGGATATTTTCAAGAGTTAACCGTGCAGAAAGAAAGTGATACTCCATGGCTGGGTCTGGCCCGCAAGAAGTGCTCAGATTCTGCAGACCGCTTTCGTTTTAGGAAGTTCCCAGTTACCTGTGGTTTTGCAGAAGCCTTTGAATTGTAAGCTTAATGTATTACAGATACAGATGTTCAAGAACAAGCAGTCTGAAGTGACAAAAACCTCAAAAATATGAACTGTGTGCCTTCTAGTGTATGTTAAATGACATCCCCACAAAACATTATCAGATAAGAAAAAGCATCACAGATAAAGAAAGCCTAAGTTGTAGGTACCACTGCTGATTTCCTCATTTAACTTTGTTTCCTGTCAAGCACTTGTGAAGCTCTAAAATTAAAAGGGGCAAGATGACCTTAAAGCAGTGGGAGTAGAAGTGGCAGACAGATAAGACCTTCACTTTTAGATCCAGTTGGCTTAACTGACAGTGCAAGACTTAATTGCTCCACAACAGTTAAAAAAACTTGCCTCTGTGCTGCAAGTTTACAAATAGAAAACCAGTCCTACTATATCCCTCACAATCACCAAGTATGACAAGACCTCGATATAAAAGAGCATACACATATTACTTGTTCACTCTTCTGTTTTTTTCTTTTTGGGGCAGGGGGTGCATTTAATTTCTTTGTAAAGACTAGTTTCCCCTGGAATTCAAGCTTATTCCTATAGATGTCAATAGGCAGGTTATTCTGTTAAGCGCTGAATCAGGCTCTTTCGAGAAGTATTTTCAATTGCTTCTAGAATACGAATGTGCAAAGCTTGACCTCCTCACGTAACAGTAAACCATTACCTGTAGTACTCAAGTCTCAACAGCTTATGCACCAAAAGCTCTTTCAGATTTCTCTTCTTCACTGAAAGAGTCCTCGCCTGTGTTAACTCACCAGCATGTCATAGAATCATAGAATAGCTTGGGTTGGAAGGGACCTTTAAAGGTCATCTAGTCCCAACACCCCTGCAGTGAACGGCATCTTCAATGCTGTTCTGAGCTGTCCCAATGCTGTATTGAAGACACACTGAAAGTGGCTTGTGCCGATTACGTCTGTCATATTTGCATGCTAAAAAAATCAAAGGACTTCCTTACCGCTAAGGGTGAAAAATCAGAACTAACTCTTAACATGGAAAGAGGAATAGCAGAGTGCCCAGTTCTCATTAAGCTGATCTGAAAAGAAATAGGAAAAACCTTTACATGACCTAATCAGAGGACAACAACAATCTGTTTTTACCCCTTCTGCACCTGCTGCTACACTGCCAGTTGCCATCTGTTCTTGTTCTCCAGCCAGCACAACCTGAATGATAGAAGCCAAGCATCTCCAGAGAGATTATTTGCTCCCTGCCACTCATGAGCAATTCATTACTCCACTATTCCTTGACCTAAGAATAACTGCAAATATTTTATACTGCATTTCTACTGCACAGAGCATAGTAGTACCAAATGCTTGAACTGTCACTACCTTATTCCTGATAGAAGCTTATCCACACATTTTCACGTCAATTGAGAGAATGATGAAAGGGTGAAAATTGACAAGAAAAGCTGAAAGTCAGATGATTTAAGATTCATTCATAAACATGCATTCACTTTACTCCACACATGTAAAACAAATTGAATAATTCAAATTATAAAAAATATGCTAGAACTATTCTTCAACATAACTGAGCCCCTTCCTTAAGCCATGAATCTTACAGGAACACAAATACCTCCTTTACAGTGGTTATCACCTGGCTGGTGGAAAATTCCACCATCTGTCACAATGCTCCTACTTGGCAGAAAACCAATGCTAGACACTGAATTTCTAAAGTACTGTTATGTAAATTAGAGCCATTTATGTAAATTCTGTATTAGCAAATTTAGATTTAGGTCCACAAAATCTATTAGTATTCAGAAAAAATAACAGACTCGAAGAACACCTAACAGCTAGCATTCCGGTTAGTACTTTCTCACCAAACTGCTACACAGTGAAAGTGAACTAACCATTCCTATCTCAACTTTTTTTTTTTTTAAAATCAGACAAGGAGTTTAGTCTGAATCTTGTTTCTACCAGATTTCCTACGCGTAACAAAAGTCTCTCTAATGTACATTATACAATGTTAAGGCTCTCGGGACAACCAGTGGTTGTAGAACCCACTTAGCCTGATATAACAAGCCAGGGGACCAAACTCCATTGAAATAACAGAAAATCCCAAACTTCACGTCCTAAAGCATGTGGCAATTTTAAACATCTTCTGTCAAGAAAAATGTCAGTACTAACAGAAAGATAAGTTAAAATTTACATTGGTTGAAGCATACTCTAAACAGGCCACCATTTGTTGTTAACATTATCCTTATGCCTTTGTTCTCTGCCATCTTCACTTCCGTATTTTTGACTTGCATTTCAATACAAGGAACAGTCTCAAAAAATTCAAAGTTACTACAATGCATTATAGTTCTGTTTGATTGGAATATTACAGAGCAGATACAGGGAACAATCATATGGCAGTTCACACTCTCTTTTGGCTATTCATGTGCTATAAGTTGACTCATTTGATACTATATTCCCCACCACCTCTACAAATTGGTAGAGTTTACAAAGTACAGTCGTGTTGCGCCTCCCCCCCATACTTCTAATTACAGGTTTAACTGACCAAGATCTTCTCATACAGATGTTACACTGTTTCCAACAGCCTAACCAGCTTCTATGAAATATAATTCAGATCTTCAATTTCTACAACTTTACCTCTAACTATGCAAAAGCAACTCTAACTGTATGACTGATGTATTCCCCAGATGAAGATATTTTTCCCCTCTAAATCAGAATGTCAAACCTTTCATACAACTACTCCCTCATTTTGTTATCTATTAATTCCTTAACAGAAAAAGGCTTTTTGAAAACAAACACCAAAGAAGCTCACATGGAAAAGAGGTGTCCGTACCCAAGTACATCACACCACAAAGCTGGCAAACAGCAATTTTGCTGGGCATTAAAGGTCTGGTCAATAGTTAATAGGATTGCATAATTAAGTGTTATTTGGGATTTCTCCAGGTTGCTTAGCAACAGGTGAACATGTTCAAAGCCACAAACTATTTATCTATCTATATGGAGTAACCAGCACTAGAGTCAGTTACTACCGCTGCTTTGGACAAGAAAAAAATATTCACTATAAAAAATCAGAAAGAAAACTCCTAATATGCCTCCAACAGGCATGCTACAGATTAAAAGTTAAACAACAAAAGCAAAACAATTCCAGTTAATTCCAACTCCCCATACATTTTACACAACTAGCATCTGCTAGTACTGCTGACTAGGTGAAAAAAGAGAAGCTGGTACCTGTGTGAACTATGATACAAAACATTCCAGAGTCAATAATGAAACACAAACAAGCTAAACTTGCATTGCTAGGCAAATTCCAGTGCCCATCTCAACTAGGGATTTATATTGTTACACCAGCTTGCTCTCAAGTAGGAACTGTAATGTAAACCTTTTCAAGGAAATGCATATTTAAAACACTACAAGATACCAGATACACATAGATGCAAGATACCCTCCTTATTTTAATACAGCCTTAACTATCTGAGGGGAAAAGAAAAAAAAGAAAGGACCCAGTCGTTGACCCCAAGTTATAAGGTGCTGAAAAAGCACCTCAAACAGGTGGGCAACAGAAGTCTCAAAACACTAGTCTCCTTTAAAAGACAGGTCTCATTACTTGCCTCCCACTCGATGCAGAATCAATATCACAGAGAACAGTGTCATGGCAATACAAGCCTTTATTTTGTACAGAAGCCATTACAGTTACCTGTCTGCAGCCAGTTCAACTTTTCTGTATTTTGACAGACTCGGAGGGAAAGTATTCTGTTTGAAAGAAGTTACCTTAAAGGTAGCATTATTTCACAAGAGGCAAGACACTTGGAAGCCAGAGCCTCAAAGCTGAGTGATGGGATAACTTATGCAATGAATAATGAAATATTTGAAGATCAAATCGGAACAAGTTGTGAGGTCAGCAGCATTCAACTCTTACCAGTATCTTCTGGAAATATTAAGATAGTCTGTAAGATACATGTATTCGCTAGGAACTTCCAGAAGCAGACACTCCCCAGCTGAGATCAGAGCAGCATGAAGTGCTAGATATATCATGCAGACAGAGGAGCCATCATTAATAATCTTTAAAACTAACACCTAACAAAACATGGATCTGGATCCTCAAACTTAAGACAGCTGTTTCTCCATTCACTGCAGCAACTAGTGTCTACTGTGTGACAGTCATGCAACATACAAACACAGGCAGTGCCTAAGTTCATAAGATAGTTGAGGTGTTACAAGGAGCTAGATCGTAAAAAGATAATCATGCAGCAACCAGAATGCCACATCCTTGTGCGAACAGCTTTCTCCGTGCTTAATCATCCTGATGCCACAGAAAGGCAGAGCAATACCTGAACCCCTTTCTGAAACTCTTTGAGAGATACTGATGAGGGACACTATAGAAGAGCTAGACATTATACCAACATATGGTTAAGAAAAATCAAATTAGAAGCTTAATTATTTTCTAATCAAAGTATCCAAGCAATCAATCAAAATTTAAGCACAAGAAAAAACATTTTCATTACAAGATTAAAAAATAACTCAGAATTCACCACTGCCCATGCTAGTACTGAAAACCCCCTCTGCTTGCCAGTGGCAGATGGGAAGCCTTACTCAGCAGCAATGTACAGCAGAATACAAATAAAAAACGATGAATTGCTGCAGAAGAGCTGTCATTCTAGAAGTCAGCCTGTGTTTTTGCCAACAAACCTAAGTGTGATCCATAAGTTGATGGATATGATGGAGTCTGTCAGTTTGTAGACAAAATTCAGCGCTTCTTGTATTGTTCAGCTCTGCCAAGCAAGAGAGACAAACTGAAGATTTCTACTGCTGTTATTCAGAATCTAAAAGAACAGTGACCATTTCAGAGAAACATAATTTCTAGCTCAAAAGCAGAGAAACAAAATACAAAGACAACTACCCAAAGCATAAGCTAGTTGAGACCAGCATCTATACCTGTACAGCAAGGAATGTTCATCTAGGGAAGGAAAAAAAATACTAGGTACTATTCCTGTAGTTAGAAGCATAAAGGTCCACCTACTGTCCAAAGACAAACAGAAAATAAGGTCTTGTTTAAGAAGGGAGGGGAGGGGGGAATCTAACCTAGAAGAATCTTAAAAATTTGGTATTAAAGGTAAGTGGTACCACAACAGTTTCTCACCAAGTTGTTGTTCTTGGACTCTTCCCTCAAAACATTTTGCTTTTTCTGAGTGCCAAGCCTATTTTGTTGTGAGTTTGGTTTGGTTTTTTTTTTTTCTGTTTTTTCTTTCTTCCTTTTTAAAGCTGTCTCCACCAGCTTCCAATTTTCTACTTTGTATCACACAATCATCACTTCTATTCAGCAGCACAAACACTAGCAATACAAAGAGAGGGAGGATAGCATTTCTTCAGAAGCAGCATAAGCATTTGAATCCTTGCTTAGAACTAGCAGCAAGAAACAGGATTTATTGAAAGTAAATGTTTGTTAACAGCTGCCCTATGCCCATGACCCAGCAAGGGTCACCTTTCAGTAACCAAGTATCTGGAGTTCGCCTTTAGACTGCAACTAAGATATTTAGCATTACTTTTTGGAAAGTTCTGCTGTACTGTGTCACAGAAGACAAATATTCAAACTTAGAAGACACTTATCTAAGTTCTTTTTATGTTACAAAAAGATCTGGGCCCCGAGTTCCCCATGCAGTTTATTACTTACTTTTATTTTAACAATGTACACTACAGATTTATGATAGAGGAAGTGAAACATTTGTCTTCTCAGATGTCTCAATATGGTTTTGCATCTCTCAACAAATCACCAGAAGTTTCCTACTCATTATACAAAGGAGATACAGAGTAAGCAAGGTGGAAGCTCTAGAACTAAACACACAAATTTAAGTTGCTATTACTTAAGCTTTATTGCCTAAAACCAAAAAAATACCAAAGCACCAAATCAGACATCTTAATCTCCAGTACTTCTAGATGCCCAAAAGGCAAGAAGAGCACCCTGGATTGAGAGCTACTTTGCTAAATTCCTCCTGTGGCAGCACTCTGCCATTAAAGAGACTTGCACAGAGTCTCAGAAGTACAACCTGAAGCTCAGTCACTATTTGGGGATTTTTCCATGAGACAACTTCACTTGCAATACATCTCACTATACAGGTCAATCAGTATTTTTATTTTTAAAGCACATATAGACAGTTTGATCATCCTCCAACAGCAGCTGTCCCCAAGACAGTCACAATAGTCTGTACGCACACTAAATCCTTTGAATTCCTTTGTGCATTTCCAGAAGTACAGTTCTCAATTGCTGAGAAGCTGTAACCAGGTATGTTAGGTAAACAGCTTCAAAATGAATTGAACATGCCTCCTCTCCTTTTTGTACCAGAACACTTCTGGGAGCTGCTCATATCCTGCTTTTTTGATAGAAAAAAGCTGGAAGTCATCTTGCCACCGAAAAAAGTTAAGCAGGGCTGCTGTGGAAGGACTTGCTGTAACATTAAACTAGGATGATCTGCCCTGAGCCTAACTACTAACACTTCATATCATCACAAAAAGATAGCTATGATGCATTTAACATCACCAAAAAACTGGCCCTTGTGATTTGACAGAAGTCCAAAATGAACTCCTCTTGAAAACCTGAGTTCTCTCAAAACTCAAAGCCTTGAGAATTTACAGAAATATTCCTACACTTTTTTAATAATCCTGAATCAGATTCTCCTAAAGAGGCGCTCTCCTACACCTGGGTGATGGACTTTCTCATTTCTAACTGGATCTATTCCAACCTCATTTACCCTACAATTAGAAGTAATGTTTCTCTGTAAAACCGCATTTTAACCATGCAAATTTCATCCTAAAGGGTGGTAGGATAGTGCTAGTCTGAATGGTTTGTTTACTCCTTTTTTAATGAAAAATAACAGTCAGCTTTATGCCTCTACTGCTCTCCAGACTGCTCCTTGATAAAGTAGCTACTTAGACCCTACGATTTTGCCATTAGAACAGGTTTTGTTTTGACATCCAAGAGCTGCTGCAACAACTCGATGAAGTTGGCAGCAGGTCCAGTCATCTTCTCTTAGGTCTGCAATTTTTCCATTTGGCTCCAGTGCAGCTTCTTAAAGTAAAAAGCAAGAGCTATTCATAAGCAGCCAGAAGAGGCAAATTAGAACACCTAGCTACACAGACATTACGGTGACATTCAACTTCATCTCACTTGGATTAAAATCACCAGGATCAGGATTTAACAAAATATTTTCTGCATGCCAAGCAACAGATACCTGTAATGAGAGTAAACTCTTTCACCTCTACACATTTTAGTCACAGAAGACTCTTAACCTTCATCTATAGACTGGATCATAGCACTGAAGACTGATCCACCACAGCAACGTTACATTGTTAGACACTTAAAAACAAAACAGAAAGTAAGCCTAACAGCAATCATAAGTGACATGAGAGAACAGTACAGGGTAATGCAGAATAAAATGGAAGATGGCCACCAGCATTTTAGAATGCAGTATTTCACATTTGCCTGAGCAAGGAATCAGGTTCATAACATTATTTGTACATAACTGACAGCTCTTCTAGCTCTGAAAGCAGTACTCCAACAGCTATGTCCATCTGGAACAGGTCCAGACTTAATATAGCAAAATTAGGACCTCAGACCAGTATAGTATTCACTGCCTGCAAAATTTTAGGGATTTTATTTTAATTTTTTTTTTTTTAATTACTCCATGAGGTAGCTGAAGATTGTCAAGTCTATTAGCAGTTTCAGCAAGAAATTAATAATTACTTTAACTCTGGAGATTTTATATGGGCACCTGTAAAAAGTATCCAGCCTTCTACAAAAGACTATCCCTTTCACCTTTGGTTTGTTTCAAGCACAGCTCCAGCACCACCCTGCTAGAGCTCTGCTCTACTTTGATTTCCCCTTTCACTCTTCATTCATCATGTTACTTAGACGAAAAAGCCCAGGTTCTAATACTAAAAACTAGAATAATCAATTCAAATGTTTTATAACTCGTCAAATAGGCCATTTATGCTAACCTTGTAAGTTGTTCTCTCAAGAGGTACTACTGTTACAAACAGAAATATCAGTATGTACTCATAGTGACACCATCTTTGCTTTGCTTTCATTAAAAAGTGTTCCTCTGTATATGTTCTCCTTACAATCTGCAAAGCAAAAAAAAACCACACTAGCTTTCTGAACCAAAAAAGAACTTGCCATTTCATCAGGTGCATAAGGATTTCATGTTTAAAATTAAGATGGTCAAACTTAACAGTTCAACACAACTGACAATACTCTGTTGATGCTGTTGTGCCAGCAGCACAACATTTGAACAGTAGAGCTAGTGGTCTTATAAACACAGTACAAACAAGTCTTCTTGTACAGTTTTTGTCTTTTCTTAGACTGCAAATGCAAAGAATCCCTACAGAAGATCCTGATATTTACACTTGACCCATATTGTCCTGGTTTGAGTTGCCCAAACCTCAACACACATACAAAGGAAATCTTGTCCGCCTTAACTTAAACGTTAATTATGTTTTCTCACCTTCAACTTAAGGAGTTCACACTTAAGAGAATACAACCTATCAAAAAAAGGTAGTTGCCTAATTCACACACTGGAGACCACTACTTAGCATCTGATGCATACAAGATTCTTTTTAAAATAAGATTTTAAAAGACTTACCTTTAAAAATAAGATACACATTTGCAAAGGTTCCAATGTTGATTTGGTTCTTTTTCTAACAGATTTTGTACAATTACGTTTTCTAGCATGTTTTAACACTGCCTTTCAGGCAAACTAGTCCCTGGAACATGTGATGCTATCAAAAAAGTTGGCAGATCATCATAAAGATGATCTGTGACTATTAGGATCTAAGACCTTAAGCGTGTCAATACTTACAGCTAGCCTTCAACGTTAAGTACACTGACTGAAACACCCCAGGAAAAGGTGACTTCAGTTCACAGCATGTGAACATGCTACCACCAGTATCACGGAAGTATCGCAGAACTATCTTTTCAGCAATATCATTAGGCTTATTCTTTACACAGAGGGAATAAGAAAAGTGAAAACTCGGTCAAAGGGAAGATTTCAGAAAAGGTCTGAAATGCAGTTTTTGTCTGTCAACTTCTGCACTCCCTTCTCTTTACAACACCTACTTAAAAAAAAAAAAATCTTGTTAGTGAAAAACAATCCCCCCCAACTACACCACGTTTGATTTATGGCACCTGGAAGCATTAGCTTTCAGAGCTCCACAGCAGTGTCCACACTTCCTAAAGCTGTCACTCCTGGCTGTGAGAGCTGAGGCTAGACAAAAATAGCATACACTGGAAACATGGCGGCTTGCTGCAAATGCTGCTTTCAACCACTTGTGAATTAAAAAAATAAAATCGTTTTCTTCGTAAAGAACACTTAACTATATGCACGTAATCCTTAACATAAAAGGTCCCCAGGTAAGCCCATTAAGGATTAATAACGCATTAGATCATCCACACCAAGACTAAAATCTACCCAAAAGATATATGGAAGCCCCTTCTCTGGTTTTCCTCCAGCAAGTATATCTATGGCCTTACAAGAGGCTGGAAAGTCTTCATACAAGCATTGCCTCGCATTTAAATCTTGGCTTAATCTCGGATCCAACCAAGGTCATGCGGTAAGTCAGGGTAAGATACACGCTCTCCTCCTGTTGGAATTACGACTCCCTTCATCTCATCTACAAAGTTAGAGCAAGGCAAACACCTACGATCTGATACAGCGGTATGGATCTCCCTACGTCAGCACCCACTATTACTCCCTCCATCTACAGCTACAACTATTGAGAGGGGCTATCTCAGCTACACGCCAGGCTTTGTGGCGTCTCACACCTAACCTCCACCTCCCTTAAAAAAAAAAAAAAAGAAAAAAG
>VYXH01002544.1:132053-159695 GCA_013397275.1 Burhinus bistriatus | reverse complement strand
GCTTGGGCACAGAGGCCGGCCCCGGGAGGGGGGCGACACCCTGCGCTGGGAGACCCCCTGCCCTGTCCCGATCCCCTCCTTCCCGCACACCGCTCTCCCCCGCCCCGAGGGCGTCTGTAAAATAAAAATCAAGAAAATGCTAATTACACGGGAAAATCCTAATGGGAATTGGGTTGTCCTGGTTTGAATTGGTTTCAGCCTCTCAGTGGCGGGGGGGCAAAGGGGGGTTTTGAATAAAAAGAAATAGGGGTTGCAGGTAACAAATGAAAAAAAACAACAGCTTTACTTTTCTTTTTTAAGGAAAGTAAAAAAGCATGTGCAAGAAAAAGAAATTAGGATCCGTCTGGTGCCAAAGGTTGAAAGCGATGGTTAGTGATCCAGGCAACCACGTTTATGTTGACCCAGCATCTCTCGCAGCAAGTGAAGATAACACTGGGGCCCCGGTGGAGTGAAGGGATGAAAAAACAACACTAATGTTCCTTAAATTTCGTTTTTGTTGATACTTTTATGAGTTTATTATGTTGGGGACCGGGGGCCTTGTAGACACAAGGAGAATAGGATGGGACTAAGTCAGGGCAGTGGGTAGCTGGAGGCAGGAGGCTTGCTTCTTCTGGGCTCCCCAGGACAAATGGAGTGAGTCCAGCAGAGGCCCACAGAGATGGCAACCTGCGCTGGCCCTGAAGGTGGCCCTGCTCTGTCTAGGGGCCAGACAGTCTCCAAAGGCCTCTCAGGGAGATGCTATGAGGGACAGCACAAGGACACCATAGGGAGGAGCACTGAGAGCTCTTGGTTTTGCTGAGGATCCCTTCATGGCATGTGTGGACCTTTTGGTTGGGGAGGATTTGAACCCACCTCCCCAAGGAAAAAGGCGAGTGTGGAGGACGAGTGCTTGCAGCGTGCTGCCGGCTGCATCCTGCCTGACCCCCCATCTGCCTCTTTTCAGAAATACGAGTTCTTTGTGGACATGACCTGCGAAGGCTGCTCCAATGCGGTCACCCGTGTCCTGCACAGGCTGGGAGGTGAGTCAGTGCTGGGTGTGTGACAGCCAGCTCACCAGAGCAACACCAGCTCCGGGGCGGGACGTCACTGCCTTGGGGTCCTCTGTCTTGCAAGGGTAACGCTGCGGGTAAAAGCTGAACGAGGCTGGTTGGAAGCCCCTGCTCCCTGCTCTGCTCTGCGCTTGCTGCTTAGTCAGAGTCGCTGGTTGTCAGCAGGACTCTTGTGACCCTTGGAGAAATGTCAAGGGAGGGAGGAGCTGGCGTGGCTGCAGGTGGCTCTGAATCACCAGGGCCTCATCCTGAACCCTCTGGGAACCGCACTGGTAGACCCCTGCTGAGGCTGCCAGAAGGAAGGGAGGTGGATGTCCTGCCAAGCATTGTTCCCCAGGAGGCCTGGTGTGTCTGTGGTGCTTCCCTAGATGTGTCATCAGCGTCCACGGGCAGAGCCGTCAGTGAAGAGCTGCTGAGCAGAGCGTTTGGTGGTTGCCTGCACAGCCTGTTTTTAATACCACCTGGAAAATTATAACCCATGCCTCCTTTGTGCTGGGATTACCAAGAGAGAAGAATCCACACTCACCGGTTTTGAGGACCTGTCCTCCTGCTGCCCGGTCCTCACCAAGTGAGAACAGCTTTCAGTCACCAAGACAAAGGCCTTGCAACTTCTTCCAGACCCTGTTACCAGGCTGTGGTGATCCCACTTCCTCTGTGTGCGGTTGTCAGCACCTCCACTGCTCTTCAACATGCTGGCCAATATCAGTCTCATGTGATGACACGGTAAAGCGCTCAAAGCTGATACATACCTACAAGTTTTGTGAAAATATGTGGCTGGATAGAGACTTCATATCCAGTTCCTTTCACTGGGCTGAGAGTGGCCACTGGGAAATCCACATGGGAAAGTGTCTTTTCCCTCCCTTGTACTTCAGGCTGTCAGCTGCTACAGCCACTGAGGAAACTTGTCCTGACCCTGTCCTAACCCCTACGCTGACTCCCTCGTTAGTGCCTATCCATGCTAAACCACAGCACAGGCTGAGCTGGTTGGAGATTATAGTGGTTGGTTTAAACTCCGCTCATTCTGGTTATTGCGCGAGGGATTGTGCTGATCCAAGGTGGCGTGAGCAAATTAAAACAGTTGAGAAACTGTGGTGCCTGGTGCAGATCTATAGGAGATCTGGCTTCCTTCGTACCATTGCTGGCAGGACACCAGTTTGTTTTTGCTGGCTGGTGGTGGTATCAGAGTTTGCTGACAGGAGGCTTGCATACGTTTGACTTATCGCCTTGGGGAGCACAAAGGTGTGAAGGAGAGCTTTCCCCATGCTCACACCGTTCGGCTGCTTCTAGCTGTGCAGAATTTTTTTCCTTTCCTTGTAGGTGTCCAGTTTGATATTGACCTGCCTAACAAGAAGGTGTGCATCGACTCAGAGCACAACGTTGACACTCTCTTGGAAACCCTAAAGAAGACTGGAAAGAACGCTTCCTACCTTGGGGAGAAGTCTGCGCAGTAGCCTTGCCTGGGGTGTGGAGGCTAGGTATATACCAGGTGTATGAAATGCTGAAGAGAGAGACCTGAGCTTGTTCCAGCTCTCCCAGTAAAACAGGCTATTTCCTGGGAAGCACAAAGTAGGAAAGACCTGCAGGTCCAGCTTCAGCAAACCCCTCATATTGGAGAAGCAGCAGCACCACATACAGCCAGTACCATTTCTGTGTGGGACCCCTTAGCAAAGCCCATATGATCCCAACCACGTGTAGTGGAGAAGTAGAACACAGCTTCTGTGCTATTCCCAGGTGAACCTAGAGTTTGCCAGAGCGTATCATGCACGAAAACAAATTCCAAAGACATTCACCAGCTGACCAGAGAGAGTGGTGGCCCCCAACAATACCAGAGTGGGTGATGGGACACAAACACCCCTGTAGGTACTTGATGCAGGGGGTTGGTTGTTAGCACAAGAACCTCCAACATCTGATTCTGTTGATATCATTGTTAATACTCCACTAAACTTGAGGATAGAAAAAGAACAGCACCCTTCTGCCCTCACGGACTTAAAATGTTGGGTTTCAGAATAGCTCCCAGTGCACACAGCCCCTCGCCAACTGGACATCTATCCCAAAGACAATCTGATTGTTGTAGCCTGTCAATTTTCCTAGAGTCCCAGCACTATGAGGACATGTATGAAACTCTTTCCTGACTGTGAAATGGTTTTGCAGACAAGAGTTCATTTTCTGTGGAAAAGAGTGAAGTGGGAGGAGAGGGCTGCCCACTCACTGCATGTACTGTTCCTTAGTGTCCAAGATTATTATATTGCATCTCTTAAGAGCTTGTTTCTATCATTGAAGCCTTCTAATCCAATGACATTGTTTTAAAATGGTCTAGTTTGATCATCACAAATGCCCAGCACAGATGCACTGAAACCCGTTCATGCTGATTTAGTTCCCAGTCAGTAAATTAAATCAGGGATTTACACCAGCAGGAATTAAACTGATAGAAGAAAGAGTTGATGTGATACTGATGTGTGTGTGCAATAGGTCTGCATTGTTTTAATAGACTGATTTAACAGAACAGATTTACAATCTGCAATTTGTGTCGTTTGAGCAAGCTCTCAATTCTTCTTAAAAATTGTTTAAAATCCTAGCTTTAATCAAATAGCATCGCTGTTTAAAACAGAGGGAGAAACATGGTCTGAATTGATTAGTGCCTCAAATAGTTTTCAGCTCGTAGTATTGACTGCAAGAGCTGTCTTCAACTTGCAGGGGCTTGTGGACAATGTCTCAAATGCCTGCAAAAGTTAACCATTACAGCAAAGCCAGTCTCAAATAATGTGGAGGCGTCCCTTTTTTCCTGGGCCCTGTGTTCTCACCGCTGTCCTTATATTAAATCAAGGCAGCTAGGGAGTCAGTTCAGCTGGCTGACATGGCAGAACATTTCTCTCAATGCTTTTGTTTTCCTGTTGGATTTTAACTGAAGCGATTTGACTTGCTTAAGGATCCTAAGATTCAAAACAAAGGGGAGGGGTGGCTGGACTGCCCTTGCTAGTAGTTTGCTGCTAGATCACTTCAGCTGTCATGGGAAAAAACACTAAATTTAAGTTTTCCAGCACATTTTCCTCCATAGGGAATATTTTTAGGGGTTCATCTATAAAAGGAGCGGGGGAAGGAATTTGCAAATCACTGGCATAGAGCTCAGGTGGATGGTGGTTTTCCTTTGGCTTGTGACCGGCAGTGACCGGCAGAGGGCATCTTTGTATAACGTTGTCTCCTCTCTGCCTTGGTATTTTTTTCTGTTTATTTATTTATTTATGTATGTATTTATTTATTTATCTTGCAGGAACTCAAACATGACTTCAGCAAAAAAGATGGCTTAACTGTTTGCACATCTCCCAGCTTGCTCTGTCATTTGACCTTTACTACCCTGCCAGATGTCGGAAAGCGGAGGGCTGGCAGGAGGAGACGGCTGCGTCTTGAGCTTTAAAAGCAGAGAAATCTAGGGAAGGAAGTTATATTCTGTTTCTAGTCCCACAGTAAATCGAGGTGCTGCTCCTATCTTTCAGTGCATGTCTATGTGTCTTGTGTGTCTTTGTACTGCTTTAAGTGGTTTTCTGTAAAGGATACAGCTCTTAGGAATGGGAAACTACCCATTACATGCAAGGCAGGTCTCCCAGGAAATTGCATCTTGTCTTTAGAAGTTGAATGCAACCTCTGCCTCAGGAGAACTGAGCTTGATTGTCACCTAGATTCAGGGAATCTGTGTCTTGGCAAATGTCTTTCCATCACAGAACAGACAAACTTTCCACTTAGGATGCAAGTGCTGGGAAGGAGGGGCTCTTGCAGCCCCTGTAAGTCAAGGGTAACCGAGTGTCCTTTGG
This sequence comes from Burhinus bistriatus, assembly GCA_013397275.1. Classification (NCBI taxonomy): domain Eukaryota; kingdom Metazoa; phylum Chordata; class Aves; order Charadriiformes; family Burhinidae; genus Burhinus; species Burhinus bistriatus. Next base: position 154,840 of record VYXH01002544.1, on the reverse strand, counting down.
AGCTAGATGGGGCCACGAGGCAGAAGTCAGTGGACCCCAGCAACATGATTGAGCTGACAGGCCAACTAAATTGCAGGTAGGAGCAGGGAACACAGACTCAGGCTAGGTTTAGTACAGTGCTTTTTAGGACACTGCATGACCATATAAATGTGAGGAATCTTTCTGGATCCTGGACCCAGCTCAAGACACCTGGATCAGTCCCTTCCCCTAGCAGGTGTTCCTTTTGTCCCCTTCCCTGCCCATCTACAAAATTTCAACCGAATAGGTAATAGCATCGTGGGGCCCTGATGCTGGGCAGGATCCCTGGGTGCTGCATGCACCCACCGACACAGTAGGAGAACGCCTGTGCTGATAGGAAATGCAGAAGGGACAGAGGAAGGAGAGGGGTGTGGGAATCTCTTTAAGGTCTCTTATTTCTCAGGCCAGTGACCAGTGTTATGGGCTGTACTCTTGCTTTGCCCAGTTCCCATCCATTTAATTCAGGTTTTCAGCCCAGTGAAAGGATTGCATGTGTCCCTCCCAGTCCGCTGTCTCTTGTTTCACCTGGGGGATGTCTCCTATGCCTACCAGTCACATGTGGCTTGGTCTACAGAAAGGAAAACCAGCTAAAGTTTGAAGGAAAAGGCTACTCTATATTTAAGAGATTTTTCACACTTGTACATTGAGATGACTTTTGACATAGTTGCAATTTATTCTTTCCTAGAGAGGTTTAGTACTTCAAAGTCCTTCTTTACCATTGATCTTAATTGCTGTAGATGCCCTTGCAGAGGCTGGAGACACTTCAATGAACATGTTGCAGACACTTTTTATTACTTTTTAATTTAAGGAAAGCTAAAGGCTAAATGTCTAGCATCACTGCATTATTTTCTTGTGTTAAAATCTCCCAGTGGCAGGAAGTTTCCGGAGCCAAGGCCCAGAACCACAACCTATTTGTGTTTTGTGCCCGTGCACTCAGATGCACGGCATGACACCTCCGGGGTCCCGGGTCAGTGAGCAAATCCCTTTCCCCAGCTCCCCCCTGCCTTTGCTGGCTTGAGCTGGTGGTTGCCAACGTTAGTTATTATTTATTGCTTTCAGCTTCCTCTCAGGCATGGCCAGTGCATCCACCAGCAACTGGTTGCCCAGTGGCTCCTCTCTGGTGGCATTGGGCTGGGGGAGGACGTGCGCTGTTGGTTTGGCGTGGAGGTGGATGGCACGAGGTGGCACAGCTGGCCTCGGAGCCAGCAGTCCTTATGGCGCTTGCTGTCTGCCAGACTGGCAGGTGGGACTGGCAGTGTTGTGGCCACAGAGGATAACTCCCAGTCAGTCTTGCTGTAAACCAGGCTGCTCGTCCTTGATGTCTGAGCTGCAGGTTATGCTATCCACGCTCCCCCGGCTGCTCTGCTCCCCTCTCCCTGCTCTGCTGAACCGTCTGTTTTGGTTAAAGCCTGCTTATCTCTGAGCCAGACAAGGAGAGGTTTCTAGCCACAGCCAGCCAGGAGGTTCATGCAGATACCTGAAGTTTCAGCATCCATCTGCAGGACTGCGGTCTCCCAGGCCTCCCCTCCACCATTCAGCATGGGTGGAGGGGCTGGACGCTGCTTTAAGCTCTTGCCTGCTGCAAAAATGACATTGCAGCTTTGGGTGGACATCAGCTGCAGTGACGAGCTGTGGTCACCCTGAGCTGGCTGCAGAGTGTGGTGGGAATACACGCTGTCCAGAGGGGAGAGGAGTGGCCATTCACAAAATCCACCTGGAGCTGGTCTCTATCCACCAGAGCAGTAATGTCCAGGCTGGAGACTCTTCCCCTCCTGGTCCCTGCCCTGGGCTTTAAGGAATGCCTCTGACTATCCCAATTGTTATGCTAGGCTGCTGTGCTCTAACCGGCCGTTAGTGTTATTTACAGCCCCCATAATTTCCCTCTGTGCGCAGTATGGCGGGGGATGCCCACAGCCGCTTCCCTGAGGTGTCCCTGCCACTTGCTTTCTGATGGAGACTGTGCGTGTGCAGGGTTTCTGGGCTTTCATCCCTGATGGCTCATGGCATTTGATGTCCTGGCTCCTCACTCGCTCTTCCAGAGCAGAAAGGACAGAGGGGTGACAAGTCTGCATAGGCCACCTCTCTCTGGTGCCAGACCCTTAGGATACTGGTGGGAGTGAGCAGTTGGGAAAGCACCAAGGGCTCCCGTGAGCCCTGCTTCAGCCTTCCTTCAGTGGCCCCGGTGCTCAGACCCTCCCATCGCATCCCTCTTCCTTTCCCCTGGCCCTTTGGAGAAGGCAAGGGAGCTGCTAGGGTTTCTTCTCCAGCTGAGAGGAGGGAAGTGCTGTGATGGTTGCTAGCCCCAGCGCTCCAGGCACATTTAATGAAAATACCAAAGAACTGGGATGACGCCTATTAGAGCGGGGCTGGAGGATGATGACCAAGCTGCTGCTTATTTTCTCTACCAAAAGCCCAGCAGGACAGCATCATGTGTGCTCCCCCATCAACCTTGCAGGCTTATCGGGGAACAGGGTGTTTCAAGCAGGCCAGACAATCTGCAGAACATTCTCTTTCTGCCTGCTTTGCTTTCCTTATGATAAGGTGTTTGGGGAAGACAACCTGCTGGTCCTGCCTCCAGGACAGCGAGTGCAGGAGGCTCTGCACCAGTGCTCCTGTAGCAGTGGCTCTGCAGAAGCACAGGGGATCTCCCAAAAGGCCACCTCTCCCACGAACACGTAGCCAGAGTTGAGTAATGACACCCTGTGACAGTCCTTGGTTTGGTGTGTGGGCTGATTACAGCTGTGCTAGGGAAGTTAAGGAAGGATGGTTGAGTCTGAACAGAGCAGCAAACCTGCAGGATGGCTGTCTGAGAGGCTTATGGAAAAACTTTGGGAGAAAAACCAGCTCCTTCATAGAGTCTAAAAGGATAGGACAGTCAGTACCTAAGCAGAGTCTCTTTGCTCAACCACTGCCCAGCTTCAAGATCTTCAAAATCTTCATTCATCAGGTTGGCCTGAAATTGGCCCCCAGGTTGCACGTCATGGAGAGGGACCCCAACAAGCCTGCACAGATAACATGGTCACAATAATTTCCACAGGAAACAACATGCCAGACACTGAGGCTGTGAGGCTGTTTTCAGACAAGGAAATGCTCAGTTTACAGTGCAAACAGGAAAGGTGGCACTTGGAAAAACAGTTTTCCTGTACCACAGACAGGCTGGCTCTGGAGGACATCCCAGTGACCTGCTGGAAGAGGGACACGTTGTCTCTGCCAGCTGCAGGACAAGCAGCTGGTGAGGTGCAATTCGGCGCATTGCCATCCACGAAGATGTCCTCCCAGCAGCAGGAGTTCACTTCTGGTTTCTTCTTGAGGTTCTCAGCCCAGCTCCAGCTGAACTGTGAGAGTCATGAACTGCCTCTAACTGCGGCACCAGTAAGAGCTGGGCAAACCCAGAGGGACGGGCTTTAAAAGTTCTTTTGTTTCCCCTGCCTCAAAATTATCTTTGCTTTCCCCCCCCGTGGCGTTTCCAACAGAAGGCATTTGCTTCTCTCACCCACCTCATTGCATCTGCAGCATTGCCCTTCCTGTTGTGCTGCTGTGCTTCTGGGTGTCATTTTTCACCCAGCATTACCTTCCCCCACTTTCTAAACCAAAATCTGATTTCAGTGGAAAAGTCTACAGCTTCCAAAGCCCAGTCCTTTATCCACAAAAGAAAAAGCTGCCTTGGTTATCCCAGAGCTGCCTTAAGCACCACTGGCTTTTCGGCGCTTTCTAATTACCAGATGACAGGCAGGGGATGATTTTAGCCAAACGAGCAGTTGTACTCAGTTGAACCACCCAGTAAATGAGAGAATTTCCAAAATAGCACCGCAGGCTGCAGAAAGCAGAGAAGGGATGGGAGATCCCCCTCAGTGCCTGCAAATGGTGATCCCCGATGGCTCAGAGAGGTAAATTGCTGTGAAATTTCAGGGTGGGAATGAAGGGTTCAGTTTGCAACAATCTCAAGAATTTCACAGGCATGTCGTGTCTGGGTGTTAAGACTGTTGCATGGGGGATTCGTTCCCTAAAGACAGGGATTTTCTAGTCTTACTCTGCTTTTAAATGTTTGCTGTAAGAAACAATCTACCTTAGGCTTCCACCTTTGCTGGCCAGCCTGCTCCCAGCCCAGGCACGGCAGTAGCAGAGCTGGGAGCTGGATGAGCACCCTGACTGACGTTTGACTCGCGGGCGGGATCGTACCCCCATGCTCTTGGGATAAAGGCTCCCATCTGCAACGTCGCCCTGACCAGCTCCTCTTTGAGCTAGAGCCGTGCAGCAGGACCTGGAGGGACGTCCCCGTTGCACTGGGCTGGGCGTCCACAGTCACGAGCATCAACCTAAATGGTCGTACATCTCTGCTGGTGGACGCCAAGCGTGGTGAAACAGGCAAATAACGTGGTCCCTTGGAGGGACTCAAGCTCCCAAGCTGGCTGGAAAAAGCTTGGCTGTCTCTCTGAACTAAATGTTCTGCTCTTAGGTCTTTTCAGTAAGGTCTACAAAGACCCAATCTTCCCTGTTATGAAGACACAGCCGGGCCAAGGCCACCATAATGGTTGATGTGCTGAGCTGTCCTGAGGCTTGCTGCACTGACGTACAGAGCAACCCCGAAGGCCCTTGCTGGTTCCCACTCCCCTGTCGGTACACGCAGATTCCCTGTGTGACCATCACAGGCAGCTTTCCATGTTGGAACTTCCAAAACAGCAAAACACACGGAGACCTGACAGGACCCCCCTACAAGACTGTGGCAGTGTAAATAGAAAAAAAAAAAACAAAACCCAAACCCAAAAACCAAAACCCAACCAAACAGAAAACAGGCTTAATTAAGGACTTCAAGAGCAGGAAATGTGCACGTGTGCTAGCCAGAGCGCAAATATTTTCTTTCGGAGCTGCTTTCTCCAAGGGTTCAGGGAGGTGATCGAGGCTGGATTACAGAGCGAGGGTAGCAAACAGTTCCCAGCCCCTCCGGAAGGCAGCGGCCACAGGGTACTGCTGTTCTGCATCTTTCCCTGGTGCTCCAGCCTTTGGCTTTAGCCTCCCGCAGTATATACTGAAGCTATTCAACCATTTGGCTAAAAGCAGATGGGGAGGGAGAGAAAACAAAGTCAAATGAGAGGCAGAAAGGCAGCTTTTGTGCTGCGTCTGTTTGCAAAAGACAGCCCAAGCCCCGGTTGGACTAAGCTTTAATTTATTGGGCTCTGGAGAGCTGAGGTTCACAGCCCCACAGCTGCTGCAGGCAGTGGCATTTTGGGGTGGCGATAGGGAGCAGGTAGGGAGTGAGCTTTCATGAGCGAGGAGCTCCCTCGGGGGGGCTGTGGGATACACGGGACACAATGCAAGGTCCCTGGCTGCCCTGGGGAGAGCAGATCTGCTCTGTGACCATTCTGCTACATGGACCTGTCCCAGACCACCTGGAAGGGAGAAGGGAAACTGGTCTGTGTAGGCAGGAGCTTTCAGCCTGGCCCTTCCTGCTATTGTCCCTCTGTTCAGCGTGCCTGTTCCTGAGCACCTCCCGAAAGACTGCTGGGTGCTACGCAGCTGGATTCGAGTTTCCTCTTCACCAGTCCAGGCCAGTGGGTTGCTGTGCTGTCACTGGGACAGCGCACAGCCAGAAGAAAGATGCTGCAGCATTTCAGTATTCTCCACAGTTCCCAGTTCCCAGCTGGTCTGAAATTCCCAGGGCAGGACCATCTCTGTCAGCCCATCTGAGACCTGCTCACGCCTTTTCAGCAGATGGATGAGAAAATGTTATTCCCTTGCGAATGAAAGGAGACACTTGGATGCAGCAGGAATCCACTACGCCCAAGTACCCTCCTGCCCCATTTCAGGCGAACCAAATTTCTCCCTTCCGAAGCTCCCGCTGGGCCGTGGGCAGAGCTTGGCCCACAGAAGCCAGCGTCAGCATGGTGCACAATGCCCAGCAATCACAACAGGGGCTGCTGGCTTAGTCTGTTCTGCACAGCTTTAAAAAAAAAAAAAAACAACCCACGCAGCTATTGTCGGGGTGATCCCACCGATTGCATCAGAAGTCCGCACGGGACACGGGGCTGTCTCGAGGGCAGGCAGCGCTCAGTGCGGGGGGGGGCCTGGGGTGCTGCCTGCTCAGGACGGCGGCGTTGTAGGGAGCAGCCCTGGTGTCCCTGGGGCTGGCTCTCCCGGGCTTGGCAGAGGAGCCATAGCGCAGGCTCGTGCCACGCCGCTGACCTACAAAGAGCCTACGGTCCTTTGGCTTCTGCCTCGCCTTTCTGTCTCAGCTGAGCTGGTGGGGGTTCGTTCTTCATATCATTCCTGCAAAGGCAAAGAGCTCGGGGTCTCCCCTTGGTGGAGAAAACCCCCAATACCAGTATTTGCATCTATATTTACCTTTATTTTTCCCTTCCCCACTTCCCTTGCCTCTGACCAGTGCTAAACAGTTGTGTCCTCCCAGAAGCCAGCAAAGCAGGCGGCTCGGTGGGAACGATCCAATTTCCAGGGCAACCAGGATGGGACGGAGTCCAGAGCGTCCTCAACTCACAGTGCCGCTGTTATTTCTCCACGGTTTCCTCTCCGTTTGCTTTCTTAATTCAGCCCGTCCTTTGCCAGGGGAGAAGCCAAAAAAGCAGAGATGTGGCACATCCAGGGTCCTCCCCGCTGGCTTTACAACTGCTGGGGGATTTTTAGCTTTCCAGTTTCAGGAGCAGCCCTCCAAGCTTGCCTTGCCCTGAGGTCAAAATATGTCAAAATATGTTCAAAGCAAGAGCATAGGAAGCCAAGAGACCAGCTCTGGCTCTTTAAAGGCTCTACACTGAACTCTTGGCTCCTCACCAAGGGTCCATGTGCTGAAGACAAGAACATGTATCCCCAGGTAAGGATCACCATCCTTTGCCACTAGCACTGGCCGCCCAGGGCCACCTCCACTATGAAACTGCTGGGAATAGCTGGACCTACAATTCCTGGTGTGTCCAGGGGAAAACCCTGTGGACCACCAACCGTCTCAGCTAAGTGTCTCCAAACCCCTCCTGCCATCCACTTGCCTCCCTTCTCCCTGGCAGAGCCAGCCTGTCCACAACTCCTCTAAACAGGGTCTCAGCGTGCCAGTGGACTGGTGGGTGCTCAGCTGCAAGCCAGGCAGCTCAGCAGAGAGGCTGTGTTAGCAAGAAGCCATCCAACCTTCCCCGTGAGCCTCCCAGAGCTCCAACAAAAAGCAGGAGCTGCATTTGGGTTAGATGCTGGAAGAGCCACTTTGAGGCAAAGGGAGCTGGGCACCAACCAGCCCCGCTCTCTGCCATGGAAAACAATAGACCCAACCCAACCCAGTGCGGGAGAGTTTTAAAATTCACCCCTAGAGCGGGATAATGCAGAAGATCTCCAGCTGTTATTTCCAGATTGACAAACCCAACAGAAAAGCTGCCAGTTGCTGCCAGAGAAGAAAACTTGTTTGTGTGTGCGCGCATAGAAATGAAAGCCAGGCGTTGCTCCCCACGCCTGGCATTGTCTCTCTGGCCCCCGCAGCGCATGGGGGAGTGGGGACCGAAAGTGTCCCTGTCCCCACGCTGAAATGGGCCCCCCCAGGTTTGCAGAGCAGAGGTTACTCCTCGGCTGGAGCTCGCTCCCTGACACGTCAGCCTGGGACCGCGCTCCAGATGCAGCCATCGGTAGGTGCAAAAAAAGGGGCCGGGAGAGGAAATCTTGCTCTCTGTTAGTCTCTCCTTTCCTTTCTTCCACACAGAGCTCCAGCAAAGTCAGGGGGAGGGATGAACTGTCTGATTCCACTAGAAAAGGTTAAACACAGAGGGTTTTGGGGAGGGGACAGAGAAGGAGATGTCCCTTCCCGCCTAACCTTTTCACTCCCCCTTTCCATCCAGGAGAAGCACAGATTCCCTCAGCACCACTCACTATTTCTAATTCCTTGGAGGAAGAACAATATGGGGGACCAAACCCTGAACGAGATGACATCAGTCTCAGTCCAGGCATACCTTGGGCAGTGAAGACCTTCGCTCTTCATAGTTAACTGGGGGGGAGAGGAGCAGGAAAGGAGCCCGGCCACAGTGGGAGCCAAGATCCCTCACATGCTGCAGGGATGCCCTTGCTGTCCACAGCTGCATCGGCCTTTGTGCCCATTAGAGAAGGAAATAGCTGAACATCCCTGCAGCAGGTATGGTGTGAACTGCCTGGATCCAGCCGGGTGACCATCCAAAATCCCAAAGCACAGCGTGGTCTCCCTCCTGTTTTGCAGCTGGGTATCTCCAGAGAGGCCCAGACAGTTCCCTGCACCGTGCCACTCACTGAGAAAGCTGGTGTTTCCCTAAGTTCCCAGTTCTCACCTTTCCCCCCCAAGTGAACAACAGAATGTTTTTGAACAGTCATGCCATTAAGAATCCACTCCGTTAATCCTGGTAACGAATCCTGGGTGAGCTCGCTCTGCCAGGGTGGCATGGGCAGGCAGGTTAGCACAGGAGAAGAGGATGCAGCAGGCACCATTGGGCAAGTCTGAAGTTAAGGGGCTGGAGGGGTTGTGTGGCATTGCTCATGCTCTCTCCATAATTTTCTAGCTATTTTTTGCAGATACCTGATAAGATTAATGTTCATTAGCAGTCTCAGCATCACACAGGAGAGTCCAGGGGCCTCTCCAGAGCTCCCATCTCTGGGGAGAACTTTTTCCATGAGTTTTTCCCATAAAAGAGAAGCTTAAAATGGAGTTCTCCATATCTGATGTTTTTTTAAACTGTGATTCTGGTCTCTCCATCTCCTTAAGCAGCTCCTGATAACAGACGCAGGGCATATGGCACGGGGAAAAGCTGCTAATTTTAGTGGAAGGTCCCGAGGGAGGGACCCAGCTCTGGGCCAGGCACAGGATGGAAAGTCACAACTCTTGCTCAGGGCCCCGCATGACCTTGCTATTTTGGGGCTGACCACGTCCCACCTTGCCCCAAGCCCACAGACATGGTGCAGCATCATCCCCAAGCCCTTCCCACAGCCCAGCTATTCCTGCCCGCAGTGCCGCTCCTGCCCACAACGCCGGCTCCTGCCAAACCCCGGCCAAACTGGATGGTGGTTTTTTGAAGGGAAGTAAACAAGTTTCAGGACTAAAATGAGACCCCCAGAACTCATCACACTGAAGCAATGATGGACAAGGTACTTTATGCGTATGCCCTCATATGGCAGCTGTATTTTCATCCAGCTAAGGGGGTTGTGTTGTCCTGGGTTTCTTTCACTCTCTGATCAGTGAAATCCATCAAACTCCAGACAGATGAAGCAAATGATTCCTCCACTGACTGTCCCCTGCAAGGAGCAGAGTATTTATGCATGGCCATAAAGATCTGAATTGCTCAAGGTAGGTAGATTTTAAGGGGCCTGAACTCCCCAGGGTAAAATCCAGTCTGGGCAGGGGAGTTTATAGGGACTCAGAAGGGCACTTGGAGATGATCTGGAGGAAGCCAGCAAGCAGACATGGCAGGGAGGTCAGCACTTCTGCTGTTGGGGTTGGCCTGGAGCGGCTGTGTTTGTTAATCGCAGAGTCATCAGATGCTAAAATCCTCAAGTGGTTGTCAGCACTGCCCCTACCAGCCCGACCTGCCCTGTCCCAACAGCCCTTCATGCGGCTGCTTCACGGCAGGGATGGCCCAGTCTCCCAGTACATCCTGCTCTGAAGCCTTGCTGTCAAAAAGCATTTCCTACGGTCTCCCCTATATCTTTTTGGCTTGCTTCTGAGCCTATCTGTGACTGGCTTTTTCCTCTGTACAGGATCCTCCCAAATGCATGTTGCCAAAATCAATCCCATTTAAGGGACACCCTGTTTATGGAGCCTCCTGCATCCGGCAGCCTGGCTCATTCGTCTGGTACATCTCAAGCCGGGGCTTGTTCTGAAGCAAGTTCAGCTCAAGCAGAAAGTGTCAGAGCAATAGACTGAAAAATGCGGGTTCTCAGGGTGGATATGTGCAGGCTCAGCCGAGGGTGGCCCCAGCACGCCAGGCACCCTGGACACCCCCACTCTGCACCCTGCCTGCCGTGCTGGGATGCAGCAGCAGCTCCAGCGTGGTCCGATTCCCATCCAGGGATGCTGTAATAGCTCATCCGTGAGCAGTGCTAGGGGGGACACTGCCTTTTGGGATCCCTCTGCACAGTGCGAAGCTGCATTTCCCGGCTGATGCAAGAGCAGGATGGCTGGGCTGTACAGCTGGCAGGGGATGGGGACAGTGCTGGGAGCACCGAGCCATGCACAAACCAAATTACTGTGGGGCAGAGCTGGCCGGGAGGGGGGAGTATTTTGATAGGGTTTTGCCAGCAATGAGGGTTAATAGGAGGACAATAAAGTCCTGTTCTTCAGCCTCCATAGGGAACTGCTAAACTTTCCAGACTTCAATTTAACGAACAGCGCAGCCTCCCTGTCACCAGCATGCCTTGCCCTCTCCAAGACCATCTTTCCCTGCTCCTCTTCGCCTCCAGCAGTGCACAAGCCTGGAGCAAAGGCAGCCATCCCTTAAAGCTCATGTTCTCAGCTGCCGTGCTCCTGCAGGCAGCAAATTATGCTGGGGACAACACCAAGCCCTGCTGCCTGCTTTGCCTCAGCTCAGCTATGATCCCGATCCATGGCAGCTCTGCCCCTTCCCCGCTCAGCCCTGCTGGACACTCACCAGTCTGCCCACTGCATCGCATCCCCAGCAGGGGAGACACCTAAATGGGTTCCCAGCAAATCACCAAGGGGCTCCCAGCAAAGACATGGTCCAAGAAAACCACTCCTTTCACTCCCAAGATGTAAGGTTGTGGAGCTGATGAAACTAAATTAAAGGGGTCTGATAATCAGTGATTGTGGAGTATGTAGCCAACTCATCTGAGAATCAAGATTTTCTAAGAGGACCTCATGCTCATGGCCCAAAAAAGCAGAGGCAACTGGCCCCAGAAAGCCTTGTCAACCCTGGCATTTGCCATTCTGGTGTTTTCCTCACCCGTGGTTATTGCCACTGCTTTCCAGGTGGTGTTTGGATGTCCTGGAGCTGGCACAGCTTCACCCGGGTACTGCCATCAAGGCTGCCTTTTAGGAGAGACTTTAGGCTGTGTTTATCCATGCAAAAAAGCTGCCACTGCAGCCCCAGAGCTTCCCTCTCCTCGCATGTCCCAGGGGCTTGAAGGTGGATTCCTGTTTATTTCCTTAAGCAGCTCTATTCATAGCCTTCAAAAGCTGCCAAGCCGCATCTGTCAGGCCCAAGAGGACTCGAAAGTGCATCTTAGGTAAACACCAGGAGCAAGGTGGGACTACCCAGAGTTAGGGATGTTTGCTGTGCTTCTCCCTTGGAAGCTTTATTGCATCTTCTGCAAGTCATAGGCACATCTCCAACACAAGGTCACAAGCAAAAGCGAAGTTGGGCTGAGACACCAGACTGTAATTCAGGCACACAACATCCTCGTGTTCAGGATTAATACAGAACAGCCTCCTGCAGCAAGGGAGAAGTCCTTTCAGGAAAGGCAATGAGGTCCTTTGGATATTGGAGGTATCAGACTGGGACCTCGCTTAGCCAGACTGGATGTGCCCAGATCACGCATGGGAGCTTCAAAGCAGCCAAAGACCTGTCCTGTCTGCTGGTGCCTGGTGTGACGGTTCCAGGCAGTGCTGTGGGGACCCTGCTGCAGGGATGCGGTGGGGGACTGCAACCAGAAGCGTTATATCGACCACCCGTTCTGGGTGTAGCTGGGGGCAGGTACGGCTGCAATGTGCAGACCTGATGCCCAGGAGAGGCATCCAGGGCAGTGTAGGGACAGCTGTGGCACACAGAGCTCCCTGCTTGCACCACAGCTGATGAAGGTGATGGAATTTTTTTCTCCCCTGCTTCTTTGGGCTCAGTTTGGTTTCAGAGGGGACAGACAGGCTTCTCCCAAGCCTACAGCCCCACATGTTTCCATGCAAGTGAGATGATCACTGCAGCGGTAGTTTGAAAGAGGTGGGGAGAGATGCCTCCCGTGGGGCATGGGAAGTGCCTTCCACCAGAAGTCCCAGAGGACAGCTGTGAGAGCCCCCGCACACCATGGAAAGAGCGAGCAATCCCACAGCCAGCATGTCCTGCCCCCTGGCTCTGCAGCTTGCTCCCGGGTTGTGACTCACTGCAGAGCCAAGCACAGCTGGATTTCCACCCCCTGCCCCGCAGGCCTCTGGTTTACAGCTGAAAATCTGACATGACATCTAACTGCTCCTTCTCCTTCTGCTTCTGGCAGAGCCAGCAATGCCTGCATTGCCCCATAGAGCCAGCTCACCCCAACTCCATCTGCAGAGCACTGGGGCTCAGGCTCTCCTGGTCCAGGCATTGCAAGAGACCTTGGCTGGGTGTCAATCATCTGCTCCATCTGGACCAGGCATCAGTCCTACTGCCGAGCCTGAGGTGAGAGTCCCATCCTACCGTGGAAAAGTCCCTGCCCCAAGTAGGACAAAGACAGCCACCCTCGGGCAAGTTTCCAGGACAGTTTGGGTTCATCCTGCCCTGTGCAGATGGTGCATCCAGTGGCCATGCATCTGCTTAGTGCGAGTCTAGAGAGCACAGACTTTCTGCCCCTGATCTGCTTCTGAAATGGAAAAAAAACCAGAAGCCCTCCTGTAGGACCTGCTGACACACTCACAGAGAGCAGGAGAGCTGGGATATTCCTGGGATAAGCAGATTCCTGTCTGCTCTGTAGTTACTCATCTCACCCGTCTTTTCCTGAGCTGGGTGCTGGGTTCCCACCCCAGCGGCTGTTGCCTTTCCCCGCGCCGCCCTGTGCCTGTGTGGAGCTCAGCCTCCAGCCACACACCCGGTGATGAAGACTTAGTAAATGACATTTCCACGGTGGTTGCAGGGCATCCTGTTTATTTACATGCACTTTGGGTTCATTGTTTTGCAGCGGCATCCACCAGCGATTAATGCAGAAACATCCTCTCCGGAATAATTCATTAGAGAATCCCTCCCAGAGCAGGGAGAAGGAAAGCCCCCTTAGACTGACAGATTTGTGAGCAGGAGACAGCAGAATTATTAATCCCCATTTGTATCGCTTCCACCAAGCCGCTCACTTGCTTTTCTCTCCTTCTCTTGCAGCAGAATTGTTCCCCTCGTGGAGAACGCCAGGATTTTCTCAACTGAGCCAGCCCAGATCTGCCCAATTGGACTTAAAATGGGATAAAGAAATTTGGATTTTGAACTGAGGTTAGCTGGAGTTCAAACCTCAGCCCTGCAAACCTCCTGGCTTTGCTGCAAACTGAGCTCAAGCCTCGAGGGGTCTTGTCCTGTTTGCTGTTTCCATCGGAGTTCGTGCGGTCACTTGAGCTGGGAGTGAGTGCCAGGAGCCCTGGGATGCATCAGCTGTGCCTGAACCACCCTTCTGGCATGTGGTCGGAGAGCCCAAGCTGGACCTGCAAGGCCAGCAGTGCTGTGAGGGCTCCCGGGGCTGATGAGGCCCCTTGGGTGACCTCCTGCCCATCCAGTGCCCCAGATGGCATAAGATGACCTTCTAGCATGTGTGAGGTCCAGTTTTCCTCCTGGCAGCCTGACACCTCTTTGCTGGATCCGCTAAACCTTGTAAGTGTGGAGGGGACTTTTCCGGACTTCCCTTTGCAAGTGCTCAGTCATTTCTGGAGCTTCTTAAAGCTGCTGAGATTAGAGTCAGCCAGTTGTTTCAGGCTCTTGTTTCCCTCTCCATGTGATCCTCCTCCATCCCACTGCTGACAACGCACACCCGGGCCTGGCAGCGTGCCCCTCACAAGATGCAGGACCCAGCTGTCCCCACCATGTGCACGGAGGACCATGAGGACCCCTCACTCCCACCCACCCGGGGCTCATTGCCGTGAGCTCGGGGGCCATTCCCAGATATGACTGCATCCCTGAAGCAGGCTGCTCTTTGCTTTCCCTCAAAACCAGGGTTTAAGCCGCCACGTATATAAAGAAATCCCTGTTATAATTATCTTCCTGGCAGTGTCAGTTGTCTAAGCCCTTAGAAGAGGGCTTAGCTTCAGGCTACAGTGAAGAGCACTAAGCAATTGCCACGTTGTCAGTTAGAAAAGACGTGGTTTCTTTTCTCTTCACTATTTTTTTCCTCCCTAAAATTTTTTCCAGATGTCTTTTTTTTTTTTTTTTTCCTTAGGAGAAGTACCAGCAGCTGTACGATTTCAATGTGAGCCGTGACTAATCCAGCGCAGAGAACATTCAACGAGACCATTCAAATCCTTGGGGTGCGAATCAAGCACATAAAACTTGGGCTTAGGGGACGTGTGATCTCTGGAGCCAAACTGGACTTACAAGTGGCACTGAGCTGCACGTGGGAGCTACGGGTACTTGTGGTGGGAGAAGACGGTCCAGATGCCACAGGTTGTTGGTTGCATTAGAGGGACCCATGGGGTCTTAAGAGACATGATCACAAAGCTGGCCTCCACATGGACCCAAGAGGGTCGCATGGGGTACTTATGGATGTCTATGAGTGATATCAACATCCAGGGATGGATTTCAAGTGGTGTTTAGCCAAGTAAAGAAATGGGTGAAGAAGACTTCTCTTGTTCTTTGCCACCAGCCTCCCGAGCTGCCTGATCACAGAGATTGACCATCTCACTGGGAAGCAATGATGGTTTCTCATGGCCCCCTTCCCTATCTTTCCCCTTCCCTTTCCCTTTCTGTTTTGTTTATTTTTTGTTCCTTGTTGGCCATGTGGATGTTTAGTCTTACATCTGTTTCTTTCACATGCAGCAGAAGTGCCGTGAGGCCAGACGAGGAGTGAGCCGAAAAACAGTCACAAATCGCAAAGTAACAGGCGTCCTACAGAGCAGGGAGCCAGCAAGGCCTGGCAGGTCAGGACAGGCCAGTTCCTATGTTGACATCTAAATCCTCAACAACATTGGTGGGAAGAGTTAAGCACCCAGATTGGTGTCTCAGCCCCTCTCAAAGATAGTGTGTAATCATGAGGAACAAACCCCAGGCAGCCAAGACAAAACACGATGTTGTATTTTGTTATGGTCTTGGGTGTCCTTCACCCAGCATTCGCAATCAGACTGGTGGTGCCCAGATGGCTTGTCCTCAGTCCTGCTGGCTACATGAGCCACCATCTTTCCAGCAGCCCCTGGAGAGCAACCTGGCATCGTCCTGGCTGGGGTGAGGGGTAGTGCCACAGGTGGATCACAAGCTGCAAGAAGCTGGACTATCTGCAGTGCTCAGGACAGCCCTGTATGTCATGGAGATACTCTTCAGGGATGCCCAAATTCCCGCAATTTGACAGCCTCTCTTTTTGGCTGCTGGTTTTACTTTGCAATGCAGCACCATGGCCATGCTGGTGCATGAAGGCATGCAGTCTGGTTCTGCCAGGGGAGCAGATGAACCTTAAATCCTCTCAGTCATGGTGAGATGTGAGGAGAGAGGAGCTGGGTTTTCAGCCTGAGCATAGAGAGGAACAGATGGGAAAAGTCAACTCCAAAGAGCTTTGCTGTCTGGCTGCCTCTGGCTGGGCAGCTGCTCCAGAGTTATGATCTGTAAGGTCGAAATAGTTAGTGATGTCTGAAGAGACCATCAGAATCAACTGACCAGCAATTTCGACTGTGGGTTTTGCTCAGTCAGTCCAGATCTGCTGGAGCATAACCATGGCAGAGAAACCAGTCTGCTGAGGGTCACATCTCCCAGCCCAGCACTTCTCTGCCTACTTGGAGCATGCTTCAGACATGTCATAACTCACCACATTCTCTGGATCATTCTTTCCTCTCCCTCCCCACAAGGCAGTCCCAGATCGCAGCAGTGTTAAGAGAGAGGATGGAGGAGCGAAGACTCTCTTGCTTTCCCCCTGAGGATGGGAAACACCAGCTCAGGGATTGAACTACCTCCTTGTAAAATTGCAGCATTTAGCATTTTAATTGCAGTAGGCCAAGGTGCCAGGAGGTGCACAAACCAAGCAGAGATGGTATTCCTCCCTGTCCCCCCCGCCCCGTCCTGTTAGTCCGAGAGAGCCAGAGAACTGACAAACTCGTTGTAGCAGTGCAGGCAGCTGCTGTGACAACAACTTTGCTGGGAAGGTTGCGCTGGGGGCTGATCTGTCCCTGCGAGAGACCCCCTTGATCTCCAGTCCCGCTTGATTTCTCTAGTCTATCCTTTGGACCCAGGCTGTGCCTCAGCCTGTCTTTTGGGGCGGAGGTGGTGGGGTGGAGGGGGGGGGAGTGGGACAGCCCCCTGGGGGGGGAGGGAGGGGAAGGGGCGGATTTGNATAGCGAGGAGGAGGAGGAGAGGCAGCAGGAAACCCAGCCCACCCTTTGGTTTCCTCCTGCCTCCTTCTAAAACCTGCAGATTCCTCCAGCCCGTCCAAGCGCCTGAAGTTTCCTCAGCCCTGCTGCAGGGACTGCGAGGTATGGCCCGACACCTTCGCGTTTGTCTTTGCTGTGCTGTTTCTCCTGGCATGGGGGTCCCGATAGCCCCACTTGTGGGGGTCCCTGGCCCAGGAGCCACACTCCCCGCTCGTGGGGTGCATCTGGTGCTCGGCAATGCATCCCTCGGGGTCCCACGGCATCCACCTCCCCACACCGAGTGATGCATTTAGAGACTTCTCCTGACTTCTTCTCTTTCTCCTCTTTGCAGCGTCTCCGCTCCTAAACTGAGTCTGTTCCTGTATTTCACTGTCAGTTTACCAGCTTTAACACTTTGGTGGCATCTGACTGTAAAGCTTGAACTTGCCCTAATTCTTCTCTCTCCTCCCTTTTTCCCCTCTGGGTTTTCGGTTGCGGGGTATTTCCTTAGCAAGATGTGTGAGACCAACATCTGGGCACATCAAACCAACCTGCAGAGCAAATCAGATCTAGTAATAAACCAGCCCCGATTACACCAGCCTGAGGTGCATTGGCAGGTGATGTTTTACTCACCAGGATGTCTAGAGGAAGAACAAAAGAGCTGTCGACTTCATTTCAGCATTTTTATTTTTCCAGTACAGCCGCTCTTATTTCTCCTAAAAAAACAGACAGTCGGCTTTTTGTTCCAAGCAGACTTTGAAACCATTTCAAGTCCTGCTGCCCTGGTTTGCTGAACTCCAGCGGATCAACTGTTAGAGAGACGGAGGTTGCAGGAGAGGAGTAACAAAGCTTTTTTTGTTGTTTTTTTTTTAAATTTTTAAGAACTCAGCCAGAGACAATTTTAGATCCACGCAGAAGAGCCGAGGGCTTGTTTCCTTTAAAGGCAGCCGCTGTCCTTCCCGTCCTGTTGGCATGGGTGGCAGCCTAACTGCTCTTTGTGTCCCTGCTCTAAGAAAGCTCCACTCGGCTTCATCCAGCCAAGAAAAGGAAACTTAACAGGATGGGGGGCTTAATTCCCACCCAAACCGAAAGGCTGCAGTTGCAAGTTGGGAGTGAAATCGGGGGCACCGGGAATGTCACCAGGACTCCGAGCCCTCAATTACCACAACTTGAAACAGCCTAAAAACTCAGCAACCCCACAAAAGGACAAAAGTAAATCGCAGCCGTTTGTTAGGGTCGATCAGGCGAGTTTTAAGCAGAAATAAAAGGCTGTCGCGTTCTCCGCAGCAGTCAAAGCCAAGCTATTGTCTGCCACATAGGCAGGAGCAGGGATGCGGGCGGTGCTGGGAGGGGGGAGAGGAGAAATAAACTTTTCAAACTTTTTTTCAAGCCCCTCCTTCCACAACCCTCTGGTCTTCCATGACTCAGCCCCAGAGGAATGTCGGCTCCCATGGAAACCCTTTCTGGGTCCTCTGGTCGGAGGGATGTCGGGGCTGTTATCACTGGAGCGGCTGTGGCAGGGCGAGCCCAGGGAATGCTTTGAAGATGGTTTGCATTTTTGCAGAATATTTAGCGGACAGTTTCCTCCCTCTCTTCTTTGTGGCACTGTGCGAGATCAGCTTTCCGTATCCCCCGGGAGCCGGAGGGACCGCTTGCACCTGGCACTGAAGTATCCGGCTGCTTTTGGCACTGCCCCACATCCAGGCCAAACAAAAGAAAAAGCTCAGGCAGGACAGCAAAATGCTTTATCACCTGCCCTTCCGACTGAGGTCTGCCAAGGGCTCACCGCTGGACCGCTGCTGGCAGCCCAGGTCTCATCCATGCACTTTTCTTGGGACTACTTTAACTGTTTCCCAGCATGGCTGCAATTAGCAACCTAGACAAACTATGACAGCTTCAAAGTAGCACAGAACTATCGTGGCATCTGGGCTCTTGCCCTTACATCAATAAGCCCTGTAAGATCTGGAGCATCTATAAGTGCAATCAGAGCTGCTCAACTCCCTGCAAGGGGAATGGGTTCATACACATAGCGGCGTGGACGTGTCTTTAGTGACTCAGCCTGGACAGATGTGGTAGATTTTTTTTTTCCCCCCTGTGTTTTACTGGGAGTAAAATGTGTGCATGAGCTAAAGGGAATTTCGCTTCCATCTAAACCTAGCTTGGCTTTCTGAGCCTGCACGCTGCGTGCAAGGGGACTGTGCGGGTGGCAGGAGCCAGGCTGGCTTCTACCCAGTCCTCTGCTCCTGCCCTGCTCCCCTGGGACCCAGTGCAGCTGCAGCACATCTGGGCGAGCCAGCACCCCTAGCAGCACAGCCCGGACATGCAGGAACCTGTTCAGCAGGGAGGTTTATGGGGACTCACGCAAACAACTTGATTTCAAATCAAGTTTTAGCCTGGGAGTGACTGGCTGAGTAAAGCTTAGAGGGTCTTGCTTACATAGGGAGGTCAGGGCCAGACAGCGGGGTCACAGCCTTCACGTTGCGTCTCTGTGGTGGCCACACTTGGTCACCCATCCGCACCCTGAAAACTATGGCCCGTGGTGGGGTTTGTAGGCAGAAACTTTTTCTGGGCCGGTCCTGCTTTTACATTCAGTCTGAGGTGCTGGGGCATGTCAGACCCTTCAGAGCCTTGGAAGAGCAATGAGCTAATGGAGGGTGGGTGCAGGAGACCCTGCCACTCGGGCTGGCTGCCTCCTGCATGGCCGGGCTGGGATGGAGGTGGGGAACCGAGACACGGGAGGTTTTTTGCCCATTACCCACTCCTGCTCTGGCTGCTGGCGATGGGAGGTGGCCACGGGGCCCTTTGCCGGGTGAGCGGTGGAGGCAGCTGGGGTTATCCCAGTGGCCTCGGGGAGGAGTTGTCAAAGTGGCCAGGCGGAGACTCCTCCCCATGCTAACGTGGCATCCCAAAGGCCTTATGCAACCCTGGCCAGGGTCAGTGCCACATGGACCACGCTCCACCATCCACGGAGCCTCCTCCAGAGGTTGCACCTGCCTGGTCCTTGTCCTCCCTCAGCCTGCAAAGGTCCCCAGGCTGGGCTGGAGGAGACATCAGGGACCAAAAGACCCCAGTGGCACAGACTCTCCTCTGTGCATTGCTGTGGAGTATTTTCCCCAGCAGCAGAAACTTCTGATGGTGCTACAGAATTGGGGGCAGGGAGGTAAAGAGTTTTCCAGAGTGGCCTGCTTTGAATTTATGGAAGTGCTGAGGCTCAGTCTCAGACCCCTTTACATCCCATGGCTCTCTTGTTAGGGATACGGCTGCAAAATGCAACAAGCAGCCGGCACTGAGGGATAACGTGGGCCACACTAGGAAGATGAACCATCCAGTGGGGTTTATGGAAGCCACAAGGCTCTATTTACACAGCAACTGGGAGCTGAAGCCCCCACTTAGGATACAAGTGGGGTCAAGCATTAGAAAGGCAGTGCAGGCCACGGGTGCTGCAGCCCATGGGTCCCAGGCCCTCTTCTTCGTCACCATCAGTCAGGAGGGCAGGCCTGAGGAGGGGATGGTGACGGTGGAGGCTTCTCTTATTTTATATTTAGCAGCCCTCTTTGTGCCCAGGATGTGCTGGTTTCCAGCATGCCTTGCGAAGTGCTGGCTTCTGTGCGCTCCTTTAGGATACAGAAAGGTGTAAGTCCTTGCTTGCTAAAATCTCTTTCCCAGTCCTGTTTTCCTCTGTCCAAAATGACCCTCTGCTGCACCCCAGTGCTCTGCCCCTCGCGCTGCCCTCTGCCCTCCACGGGGCTCTTGCAGAGCGGTGCCAGGCATTCCTAGTGCAGGGATCCTCGTAGGGATGCCCCCAAGCCCCTCCAGCTGGGGGATGGATGCTGAGCTCATGGTATGGCCCAGCTGCGAGCTCCAAAAAGCATCCTCTTGGACAGCAAGGAGCTCCTGAGCTGTTATTTCAGGACTTTTGACCACCAGGCATTCAGGAAAGACCATGCCTTTGCAAAACGGCCAGGGGCTCACAGATGCTGCAATGTCCTCTGTGCACAGGCTCTGCCTCCAGGAGAATGTTGTTTTTCAAATAAACTTGATTTCCCATCTCCCGCGCGAGACAGCTCTGCAGAGCTTGTTTGCTCAGACTCTTTTCGCGCTCCTTCTTCCTCCAAACACAACACTGGCAGCTCTGACTGTCTGCTGGCTCCTAGCGAGCATGTAATTCCCTGACCCCATCTTACTGCATGCCCAGACTATGAAATTCAGGATTTTTTGGGGCTTGGGGAAATGATCTGAGAGGGCCTTGGTCTGGGGTTGGGTTTTTCTTAATGCCATCTTCTACGTGTACATGCACTGCCCTCTCCTCCAGGCTGGGCACTGCCGTGTTCCTGCCCAACAAGGATCACTGAACCTCAGAGCATCTTCCAAAGCAAACAAACCCCTTGGGAGAAGCCCAGGAGGAACCTTTACAAGGCAGGGGATGGCAGCAAGGGACGAGATGGCCAGATTCACCAGTACTTTTCCACCTGCCTCCCCAAACCACCCCTCCAGAAAGTGAAGAACCAGTGATGTCTCCTGGCAAATGCTGGGATTGCTCTCAGCAGCCTCCAGAGCAAATAAAGGCGAGGGGAAGGGATGGCGTGTACCGAGCAGGAGAGGGGGGAGCTGCTCAGCTGCAGCCTACCCAGAGCAAACAGCTTCATCCACCCCCACCCGCAGCCCCTCTCCCCACAGGTCCTCTGTCCCACCACAGCAGCTATCCCCACCACCCCGTGCTCCCAGCCCTCCGACGTGCCTGGGAAGCTGCCCTCCATCCCCTGGCACCTATTTTGCACAGGCACCCAACTGTGGCTGGGTGAGGCGCTGAGATTGGAAGGAGGATTTCAGCCTCTGCGTGGCTGAACCTTGCTAAATTAGGAAGCGCAGCCCAGCCTGGCTGGTGCCCTGGCAGAACAGCGTTGGCGTGGTTTTATACCCGGAGAGCTGCCATGCATGGGGAGGAAGGGAAAGGATGCACTGGCAAATTAGATATCCATCCATGCTCGCTGGGAGAGAAGACGACACATTGTCCAACTCTTTCTGTCCCAGCAAAGCCATCCATCCACCCAGCCCCAGGGAGCTGGTGGGCTGCGATGCCCCGGTCACGCAGGTGGAGCGGAGGAGGGTGAGCGGAAGGGAGGCAGCGGAAGCCTTGGCAGGGGGATAAACCCCCTCACTGACAGGAGACAAACCGGGGGTGTTTCGCTCTCCTGGCAGGCGGAAGGGAGCGGGTAGCCCTCACTGTCAGGAGTAGGATGCCACCAGCATATTAAGCAGGCAGCTGATCTCCTCTCTGCCCTCACACAGAGGGGCTCAACCCTGCCAAACAGGAACCGGGGGGGGGGGGACAAGGACAGGGTGACTGCACCAGCTGTGCTCTCCTGGCTCGCATCGCAGCCGGTGTTAGCTGGGCTGCCTGGCTCAGTCACCCTATGGAGTCCCTGCAACAGCCCAAATCGAGAGGGTGCAAAGGGCTCATCCTCCTGGAGCTCATCTCCCGGCAGGACAGAACCCCAAAGCATCCTGGATGTTTCAAACCCAGTTTGGGAACCTTCAGGTCTGAGCAGGAAAGGGAAAAACTACAGCAGAGACCCCGACGTTTCGGAGTGCTGGGGATGGGGGACAGCTTGCTGATACTCCTAGAGATGTCTGTGTCCATGTGGGAAGGGGTTTTCTACAGGATTTAATTCTCAAGTGCCCCATCTCACTGTTTCACTCTTCTCTTTCCTTCTTCCACTTTCATTTTTCCTCTAATTGACAAAAGAAAAAAAAAAAGAAGGTAGACAGTTTCATTGTCTGTACCTGGGGCTTGTATCAGGGGTTTTTAACATGAAAAATGGGTGTTTTTTTGTTCAAAAAACTTCCTGTGAAGGACAGGGGAACTGCCATTTTGACTGCAATTTTTCTAAAGGCATCCAGGAAAGCAACAAAATTCAACCCCCCCCATGTCCCATTTTGCAAAATCAAAGGAATTTGTCTTGGAAACATGATTTGGCTTAAAGTTGCAGCTAGGAAAGCCAGCATGCGGGTCTGTAATATTGAACAGACAAGGAAGGAAACAAAGAGAACGCCCATTTCTAAGTGTCTGACTGCCAGCCGTGAGCTCAGCCCCGAGCCGAGCGGCACACGATGGCCTCCTTCGCCTCACCCCTCCTTTTCCTCTCCTTTATTCAGGGTCTGCTGAAAGATGAGGGCCTGGATTTTTTTCCTTCTCTGCCTGGCAGGCAAAGCTCTGGCAGCTCCGGTAAGTACGGGAGACAACGGCGCCTCTCTGCTGTCAGGATTGTCTGTCTGGTGTATCTGATGGGGGTTTTCTTTTATAATGAATAAAACCCTGAGGGATGGGGGGCAGTGAGGGGGAGAGGAAACCCAAGGGTGGCCCTGCTGCCTGCCCCGGTGGGTCACCCCACCTTGGGACTGTCCTCCCCATGGACCTTAGCTCATGGTCCTTTTCCCCTGCAGCAGGAAGCTCTGCCCGATGAGACAGAGGTCATCGAAGACCCCACCACAGAGGTAGGTGACTCTGCTCCTCCTCGTCACCTATCCCTTGGAGCACTCACCTCCCTGGGAAGAGCATCTCTGAAGCACAGGGGAGCAGGGGCAATGGGGGGGGGGGGGGGCT
>VYXH01002544.1:109572-132045 GCA_013397275.1 Burhinus bistriatus | reverse complement strand
AGGGGCAAGGGGGGGGGGGGCTGCTCTGCCCCCCAGGAATGGGGCCGAGCTCTTTGTGCACCCCCACCTGAAACACTGACCTCTTTTGCAGGAGCCCGTGGGGGCTAACCCTGTCCAGGTGGAGGTGGGAGAGTTCGAGGAACCCACGGAAGATGTAGAGGAGATTGTCGCAGAGAGTAAGTCGCTTTTCCCTTGCCCTCCAGCTTCTGCCCTCCGGCAGGCAGAGACACCATCCCTTCCCTGGCTTGGCAAGCTTTAGATGCTCCAAACAGCGAGGGGCTTCTTTGGGAAGGACTGTAGCACAAGGACAATGCCAACCTAGGGGCACAACTTAAAAGCAAAAGAAAGAGGTACATGACCTCTTTCCAGCACTGGATTCTCCATAACCTCTTTTTTGCCACAGAAAAGCCATTGTGTTGTGTGGCTACAGAAAGGAGCCCAGGATTAGCCCAAGGGCTAATGTGGGCTTCTGGAAAACCTCACATCTTCCTAGTGCAGGGAGAAATACTTAGGGCTGTCCCTGGTGAAGTCTCATCTTCCCTCTGTCCTGAGATGCCTCAGGCAGCTTGTGGGAGGTGAGCGTGGGTCAGGCTCTGACTTTGCTCCCTGCCCTCTCCCAGACCCCTGCCAGAACCACCACTGCAAGCATGGCAAGGTGTGCGAGGTGGATGACAACAACTCACCCATGTGCGTGTGCCAGGACCCCTCCAGCTGCCCAGCCACAGCCGGCGTCTTTGAGAAGGTGAGGGCAGAAGCTGCTTGATGGACCTCACATGGGACATTGCCAGAGATGGTGGGGGAGACAGCCAGTCAGGGTGGCAGGTCCCCCATCTGGCCTCAGTCAGCAGTGACCAAGGAGCTGTTAACCACCCCAAGAAACAAGTTAAACATCTCATTTGGAGGCTCTCCCTGCTGACCTCGCAGTAGGGCTGGGCTTCACTGTCCTTCATGTAGCATCTCCCCAACCTGCGCAGGTCTGCGGCACCGACAACAAGACCTATGACTCCTCCTGCCATTTCTTTGCCACCAAGTGCACCTTGGAGGGAACCAAGAAAGGACACAAGCTGCACCTCGACTACATTGGGCCTTGCAAATGTAAGTGGAGCCATTCCCTCAGATAAGGGGACCCCTAACCTGACCACAGCCCCCTTGCCCATGGGCTGAGGGAGAGCAAAGGTCCAGGCAGATGCAGGGCTGAGGTGGAAGGGCACTGGGGCTGTGTGTCCGGGGTCTGGGGCTGCATGTCCAGGCACTGTGCTGACCACCATTATGGCTCCTAGTCATCCCCGCCTGCCTGGACACAGAGCTGACTGAGTTCCCCCTGCGCATGCGGGACTGGCTCAAGAATGTGCTGATCACCCTGTACGAGCGCGATGAGGACAACAATCTGCTGACTGAGAAGCAGAAGCTCAAGGTGAGGGGTTGGGGAGGGAGCCTGGGAGCTCACCCTACCAAAGCAGCCCAGCACACAAGACAAGCCCATCCAGACCCACATGTGGGCACCCCATGTAAAGCCCCTCCCGGGCTCCCCCCTTGCACCCCATTTCCCTGCTGACAAGGTCTCCCCAACCTCTCCTACAACAGGTGAAGAAGATCCATGAGAATGAGAAGCGCCTGGAGGCTGGTGACCACACCGTGGAGCTGCTGGCCCGCGACTTTGAGAAGAACTACAACATGTACATCTTCCCCGTTCACTGGCAGTTCGGGCAGCTGGACCAGCACCCCATTGATGGGTGAGTGGTGGCAGAGCAGGACAGGGACCCTCGCCAGGACCCTTTCCTGCCTGAGGACCAGGATGATTTGGTGGCAGAAGGTGTCAAGGCTGGACATGTGACACAAGTGGGTGGCTGGTGGCAGAGGCACAGGCAAAGCCCTGTGGTGGGATAACCCCTGCACACATCTGGCAGGGCCTGGGGCAAACCAGGCTGGGATTTTTCTTTCTGCAAAAACCTCTTCTGCAGACAGAGGGGGCTCCCCCAGCCCCAGCTGCTCCCATCTCCCTTGGGCATGGAGTTTCTGTCTTCTCAGGTTTACTGTCGTATGATAGTTGCCTAAAATATCTTAGTCCAAAGGCCCCGGGATAACTTCAACAGCTGACGTAGCAGCTGCTGGCTTAGCTGTGAGCTGGAGATGGGCACAAGAGCAATCACACACACAGACCCAGGGGGTGGGGGCAGCCCGTGAGGACCCCCAGCTGCTGGCTATTTTGTGACGAGCACAGCCAGTTGCAAAAGCAGACACCCGTCCTTGACTTTCATGACACTCAATGGCAGATACTGGGAGGGCACTGGGACAGCAGTCAAACCAGACCAAGAGCTGGGGCCAGCATCTTGCCCTGCGCTGGCCCCCACACCCAGCAAAGCATCTCCCCTCCCGTGGGAGGGTGGCTGGTGCTGGTGGGCAGCACATTGACAGTGTGGTCATCTCGGCAGGTACCTATCCCACACTGAGCTGGCCCCCCTCCGTGCCCCCCTCATCCCCATGGAGCACTGCACCACCCGTTTCTTTGAGGCTTGTGACCTGGACAATGACAAGTACATCGCCCTGGAGGAGTGGGCCAGCTGCTTCGGCATTAAGGAGCGTAAGTACTGAGTAGGGAAGGAATAGGGGTGGAGGGGACACCGAAAAGCACCCCTAAAGCTCCCACTTGGGATGAAGCAATGCATTACAGGGGGTTCTATGGAGGGAAAAGCAGGGGAGAGTGGGGAGGGGGCATTGCAGGAGCAGTGGGACCCTGGGAGCACCCACCTCCTAACCTCATCTCTCTCTTTTCCTTCCACAGAGGACATAGACAAGGATCTTGTGATCTAAACCCCCAGCTTCCGTCTCTGCTGCCAACTTTGTCTTGTTTTAACCTTCCCACTTCCTTCGGTTTTTAAACCGCTTTTGTTTTGTTTTGTTTTGTTTTTTCCCTGGGAACAAGGTGCTAATATAGATCTAAACGTATGTAGTAACGGTGCTAAGAGAAATAACAGTCCTCGTTCATAGCCTAATCTATTACCACTAGATTACTCACTCGGCTGTTTCCACACGCTCTTACCAGCCCTTTCTCTCTTCGATGGGTCTTTACCATTGACCGACCCTGTTCCTGTCCTAAGTATCTGCTCCATCTCCGTATCCACTCTTGGATCGACTTTTCTTAACGTCTTACTAACAGCACGTTCTTGGACACGCCAGCGTAGGTGCAAAGACCTCTCAGCTGATCCTCCGCTCCCAGTCACAGACCGCCAGCGAGGGAAGGCAGAGCCAGAGGATGTAGGAGGATTGGGCTTTTCGAGCAGAGCAGCTGTGGGTGACGTTGCGGTAGGGGGAATGGAGAGGGGTGAGAAAGACATAGAGTGGCAGGATTTTGTCCGTTCCCTCCCCCCCCCTTTTTTTTCTAATTCCCAGGGCTTGAATTTAATAATCATTGGGCACAAGAAAAAAAAACAACGGGCTAATCAAACAAACTAATAGGAAAGCGCACAAAATTTAAAACAAATGAAATGAAACGCATCCCATCCTGTAAAATCCCCTCAAAAAATAAAGGTTTGAAAGTGCTACGTGCTTTACCATTACTCAACGATCGTGCTGCTGTTGTGTTTTCTGTGCTGCAAAGAGAGACTGGCTGCGGCCGCCTGTTCCCCGGGGTGCGTGGCTGACCTTGCTGTTGCGATTCTGCTGTAGCTGAGACAAAGCTCTTGGCTTTCCCCAAACCATGATGCCCTCGAACACTTCCCACCTCTGTCTTGGTCGTGCTTAAATTCCAGCCCTGCTCTCCCAGGGAAGCTGTGTCAGGCTCGGAAGGGACATTTCTGCTTAGAAAGAGGTGTGCTTGCCACACGCTCGAGGGAAAGGCCGTAATATTTTTTTCCTGTTGTGGATTTTGGGCTTTAAGGGATGGGTGGGAGGGAAGGGACGAAGGTGTTTGGATTTTGCTTTATAGAGAGGGTCCTGACAGGAGCGATGGGATGGTTAAGTCTCACAGGCTGAGAACTCTTTTTTTTACCTCTGAATGTTCTCTGTGCCTTATATTATTAAATTCCTGCCACAGTGTGAGCAATCTGATGAGTCTCTGTAATAAAAAAGTACTGATTTGAAACACTGATAATAAACGAGCT
This sequence comes from Burhinus bistriatus, assembly GCA_013397275.1. Taxonomy (NCBI): domain Eukaryota; kingdom Metazoa; phylum Chordata; class Aves; order Charadriiformes; family Burhinidae; genus Burhinus; species Burhinus bistriatus. Next base: position 127,945 of record VYXH01002544.1, on the reverse strand, counting down.
TGCGGTGTTCCTCTGTTTCGTCCCATCCCAGTGAGGGGCATTGCACACGCATCGCCAATCCCATGTATGTGTTCAGGGTGTCCCACAGGCACCTCAGCCCCAGGGAAAGGTCTGGTCCGAGGTTAGCCAAGGTGCTTCTGCCCGTCACAGCCCGTCACTGCACTGTAAATGGGCTCGTCAGGGGATATGGGATGGGTAACGCATGGGCAGACGGAGCTGGAGCGGTGGAGGCAGACAGGGTCACCGCAGCAGCCAGCACAGACGCTCACAGGGCTCCACAGCCCTTGCTTTCATGAGCGATAAAATCCCTGGGAAAGGCAAAAAGGCACAACAGTAGAAAAATAAACACCGCCATTTGCACAGGCTAAAAATATCCATGTTGCAAGGGCTGTGGTTCAGCTGTGAGGTCCCCCTGCTAACAGCCCCTTGCCGGATGCGCTGTGCTCCAGGCGGAGCTGCAGGGTCAGACCCTGTACAGGGTCCCTCCTGGCTGCGGAGGCCTGGGCAGGTCCCATCAGGGGACGGTCACTTTGGAAGTGCTTTACCAAGCTGTTTGAAGCAAGTGGGAGAGCTGGAAAGAGGGGCCAGGCAAAGCTTTTTCAGCCCTGCCTTGGACCCCAGGGCTCATTCCACCTGGCCACGCTGCTTCCCGGAGCCGTTATTTGGAGGGGGGGGAGGTTTTCAATGGAGACACAACGAATGCCTCCCCACCTCGGAGGTTGCCACTGCCATTTGGCAGGCCTGGCACAGCGAGTGGCATCGCTGCCCACAACCTCCACTTGCAAGATCCAGCTGGCTGCAGCAGCCATCAGCTGCCCAACCACCTCCGGGCCAGGAGAGCTGGCGAGAGAGGATTTGGGCAGGCGAGGATTGGAGGATATCGGCCACCCTGTGCAAACCTGCTTTCCAGCCGGTCCCTCTCCGCCAGAACCTCCTGCTCACGCTGCTCCGCCAAGACGCAACCGCATTCCTTCCAGCTCCGGCCCTCCCCGCCAGCGCCCCCGGACAGACTGGGGCGGCTTCGCTCCCGTGCAAGGAAAGGTTTTCCAGCCCTCCTCTCCTCTGCCTTCCCCTCTTGTGCAGGCATCGGCTCTAAGTCACAGCAAGCTCAGGGAAGTCAGCCGGCTCCATCAGGAAAACCGGTTATTACGGCTCAGGAAGGTGAAGGATCCATCTCTAAGGCCATGTCCCATCCCAGGGAACAATACTCGTGTCCCAGCAGTCTGGTACAGCCCAGAGGACCCAACTCAGCGCTATGGCAAGTGCAGCTGTCCTGGCTTTAACTGAGCATCAAAGCGAGCTCAGGAGGTTGCAGCTGGGCTTCCCTTAACCCTTCAAAGGTCACAGCCTGAAGTATCAAGTTGCTGGAATTTCACTGCCTTGGGGCAAATGCCATACATGGGGTTACATCAGGACCCGAGGAATAAGCTGGCCTTTTTAAGCTTTCAGACCTTGACAGTCAGCAAGGGTGGAACAGAACAGCCCTTTCCCTGTTACAGCCGAAATCGAGCCTTCCCAGTGCCTGCACAGCAGTAAAGAAACTCGCCTGTACTTTCCAAGTGGAAATTCTCCCTGTGGTTAGTGCCGACTGGGGACACAGTTTGCAAACTTGAAAAAAAGAAAACAGAAAAATAACGAAGAGCTCTGGATCCAAAACCAGCCTGACACAAGCACAATCTGACCCGAGTGCTACAGTGCATGTGCCGGCAGAGGTGGTTAATTTTGCTGTAATTATTCAGGGCAGCACCACAGAGCAGCTCACTGAGCATTGTCCTGCCTGCATCCAACAGAGAAAAGATGGGAAAGACAAAGATTTGTGTAGAGATTGGTGCTTTCCTGTCTGTTTTCCTGACCCTTACTTTTACAAAATAACCAAAATGTGGCATAAATGCTGCATTAAGGTTTGTGGCTTACCTATTCAAAATACAGATGATGCAAAAAGGTGACAAGCCAGGATCACTGTGACTATTGTCAGTCACATGCCTGTGACAGCCTGGACTCCAAGGCTCAACATCTGCAAGGTGTAGCTGCACACGGAGATGCTTCTGCTTTAAGCTAACCGTGCCACTGGAAGCCCACTGGGTTAAACCCACCGGGTTAAACCCACCAAGTTAAACCTGCTCTGAAGCATGTGTGAAGGCTGGTATTTCACACATGCTTATGCCTCATTATCTAGAATCAGTTCTCCAGAGGAAGACTGTGCCATACAACCAAGGTGCTTTGACCCATATTTAGGGGGCTGTTGGTGGTGGGGTTGATGGAGTTACTGTTTCCAGCATCTCTGACAGCAGTTAAAGCACACCCAGACTCAGAATCATAGTCATTGAATGGTTAGAGTTGGAAGGGACTTTAAAGATCATTTAGTTCCAACCCCCTTGCCATGGGCAGGGACACCTCCCACTAGACCAGGTTGCTCAAAGCCCCGTCCAACCTGGCCTTGAACACCTCCAGGGATGGGGCAGCCACAGCTTCTCTGGGCAACCTGGGCCTGTTTCTCACCACCCTCAGAGTAAAGAATTTCTTCCTAATATCTAACCTAAATCTCCCCTCTTTCAGTTTAAAGCCATTACCCCTCGTCCTATCACTACCCTCCCTAATAAAGAGTCCCCCTCCACCTTTTCTGTAGGCCCCCTTTAAGTACTGAAAGACTGCTATAGCTTGCTGCTGATGGGGGGAATCTCATCATGACCCACCGGGTCTGGCACAGGGTGGGTCCCACGGTGCTTGGCAAGGACAGTGCCAGGACCACCCCCACCCCTCTGCCCTGCTCCGGCTTGTTGAGCAGCTCCTCAACTGCCCATATCCACAGCGCAGCCTTCTTTTGGCTTAAACAAGCCTGTATATTTCAAAGACGGACAAACTCAGTAAAAACAAACCCTGCCTTGCAGCGAAGAGACAACGCCACGGGAAAACGTGTCAGGGGATGCATCTCCCTGCAGTTGGCCTGGAGGGAGAGCAGGAGGGAGGCAGACACCCCTCTGCCCCCCGCCCAGGCTGTGAGAGGCGCCTCCTCCTCCATCCCCGAGCCGATCTCCATCCCCGGCCCATCTCCATCCCTGGTCCATCTCCATCCCCGGCCCATCTCCATCCCTGGTCCATCTCCATCCATCCCCCGGCTCGGCGGCAGCGGCGCGGCGCGGCCGGCGGGGGGAGCGCCAGGGCCAGGGACGGAGCCCGGCGCCGCGGGAGGCTGTGCCGGAGCGGGGCCGGCCCCGTGTCCCGGGCCAGGAGGGCGGGTTTGTGGCTGCCCTGCTGGGGCAGGGGCTGCCGGGGCTGCCCGGTCACGGGGCAGGGGGAGGGACCCGCTCCCGCCGGCACATCTCCTAGCCCCGGGCTTTGCCCTTCGCAGAGGAGCATCTCTGCAGCAGCGAGGTGCGACCCCGCAAAACGCAGCCCTGGTCCCTTTCAGGGCTATGTCCTCACCACGCTTGGCCATCCCATCCCATCCCATCCCCTCCCATCCCATCCCATCCCANCCCATCCCACCCCATCCCATCCCATCCCATCCCATCCCATCCCATGCCACTCAAAGGTGCCCAAGTGCCCCCAGCCTTTCTGGAGCACAGACACATGGCTTATATGATCCCAGGCTTTGCATTTTGCTGATCAGTCTGCCTGTCTCAGTACCCTTCCCTGTAATTTTTGAACCTACTGGCTAGTTTTAACTTGATTTGATGGGGCATAAAATTACAGAGACATCACATTCCTCCAGGTAGCATTAAGACAGAGCGAGGACACACACATACGGACAAGTACTTCACTGCACAGTGGTGCTGAAGTCTAACAGGAGCTGGGCTAGGTCTGCCTCCCAGATGCTCTGGTGCCAAGGGAATTGCACAGTAGGTAATTATTTGTGTCAGGGACTATCCAGCTTCTGCATTTGCCACGGAGAAGTTACATTACTTTCTGTTTCATGGCCTACCACATAAACCATGACCATTTCCCAATTAAGCCCGCTTTTTGTCAGCCTCAGTATTGTGCTCCTAAGAATCACAGAAACTCTGATTCTGTGATTCTTGGGAAACAGCTTGCCCCAGGACACATTTTTATGTGCATTCCCTACATTTTTCTTAATTTCATATTCCTTTTGATCACTGCTTTGGTTGGACCTGAGAGACTATACAAGTCTCTTGTTACTTCTTGTCCAAACACCTCACTGATCACCTTTACTGCCTGGGTTCTGGAGACTTTGCTGCCATCAGCTACAGGGCCAAAATTCCCCATGCACAAAGCCAAGCCTGACCGCAGCATGATGGCAGCCGTCTGTGGCCTGCCCAGGGCAGCCACGGCACCGCAGCCATGCCCAGTGGGACAATCCCTGGTGTCTGGGGCTGTACCGGCTATTCACAGGACATTTCACAGCCAGGAGGAGTGTAAAAACAACACAGGACACCTAGAACGAGCATCCAGTGCTGACCAGCCACATAGTGCTTTTCCCTTCCATGAAATGAGGGGTCTTCTGAAAACCGAAAACTCTTTCTCCCTGACACTGATGTCCCCAGAAGAGCTGCTTTGGCTCAGGAGTGCCTGAGTTGGACACTGGCTGGAAGCTAGGTTAATATCTGGGGCAAGTATCACCACGTTTGCTATGCTCCCTCTTCCTGAAGCATCTGCCTTTGGGTGCGGAGATGAGTCAAGGCAGACGTTTGGTCTGACCCAGTCCGGCTGCTCTTCTGCACTAATTACTTCTGCAATCATGCCCTGTCTGCTTGGGCTTGAGCAGCAGGATACATCCTGCAGGATTCCTGTTGTTTCCTCTTGGTCACGGTGTCCCTAATGAAATCCTTACCTTATCTACCATCGCATGATTGCCCCATCACTTGGGAGCCAGCTCCAGGTTTTACCTCTGGTGCAGGTTTTCTTGCCCTTCAAAGAGCCGTTCCCTATTCTAAGCACTGCCCACATGCAGTCTGTCTGGTGAGCCTTTATCCTGCTCCACTGGAATAATTTCCTTTTCCTTTACAGCTTGCTTATCCAGGTTGGATGCTGGAGTATTTTACTTAACATGTCTTGTTTGCATCCTTCTCCTGAGCCTGGCAGTTGGCATCTGATGAACTACCTATGGCAGGAAGAAACATGCTGTAATAATCAGAGGGGAAATCTGGAGGGCTCTGGTTCGCTCCTTCTCAGAGGCAGATGCCCATATCCCTCACACATTAACCATAACACAGGGCATGCGCATACAGATGTTCTCAAGCCAGTGCTGGAAAATTTCAACCCCTGGCAATGGAAGCTCGCTTCCCCTAGAGATCCTGGCATGCTAGACAGACTGGACGCAGCATGAAGAAAATATTCTCCCTCCACGTGGAAAGAGGAAAAGAGAAGGGGAGGAGAAGACCATACTCCTCTCCTTGGCTGCCTCTACCTAAAAACTGGCAAGGATGAAAGTGCTCCGCATACAGCTCACACCTGCAAAGCCTGCCCGTGCTGCTGCCCACACGGGCAAGCCCTCTGGGGAGGAGCACACTGATGCATGCCGAGCAGCCTCCGCAGCCTCCAGCGCTGCTGGGCTCAGCCTGGCACTTCTCCCACTCCCTCCACCCCTGCCTTCAGACCCCCGTCACCACCATGCAGCTGCAGTGCCATGGCAGTGAACCCCTGGCAGATCAAGCCCTCCTCCTCTGGATGGTTCATCTCCTCGACGATGCTCAGTCCTGGCTTGAAAAGCCAAGTGTTAGATGAGGAGGAACTCTTCTGGAAAGGAGCTGTGATGGGAAGCTGGGGCATGCGTTGCTCCACCAGCAGCCAGCTCCTTTCCACAGGCATCGCTGGGTGGAAGCGCTGAGCTCTGGGCTCTGCTGATGGCTCCCGTTTTCCTCCACGCTGGAGCTGTGACTGGCTTTCCCTGCTTTTTGCCTCCAGCTGTACCTTTAACATGTGTGGGCAAACCCAGGCTCTTGAATGCAATTCAGTTCAAGGCAAAGGTGTCGGGGCACGTTCCGCTTGGGAGAGGAGGAATGGTTGAATTGCTGGGGAAAGGCCAGCCTTGGGCTGCCAAAGCTGGGAGAGGCCTGGCTTCCCGATCCAGCCTCGTCTGGGGAGGCTTGTGAGCAGACCCAGGGAGAAGCCAGCGAGGGATTGACTCTGCTTGGCAGGCACAGGGACAGAGGCAGCAAGGTGGGGATGAAGCAAGACCCTTGCTGCAAAAGGTTCTTTCTACGAGGGTGCCAAAGGGTCTGCAAAAAGAGTGAGTGAACCTGCCTTGGCATCCCTGCAGTTGCTTCTTTGTAAATGCCTCCTCTTTCCTTCCAGGTGGGAGAGCAAAGATCTTCCCCTTCCATGCAGACAGAACGGAGACTGCGTGGCAGAGCCGTGCTTGACACACACGTGTGCACATACACACACACGCAAACATGGTTTCTTGGGCTATCCGACAAGTTTTCTCTTCTCCTTCCTTGTTCTCTCCCTCTCTTGCTTCTCCCTGGGCTCAGCTCATCCTTGCACAGCTCCTTCCATCCCAGTTGCTGTGACACCACAGAAGAGCTGAGTCCAGGCAGTTGTGACTCTTCCCAGCTCCACACCAGCCCCCTGACAGCCCATGGACACCTCCCCACCAGCCCCACAGAGAACGGGAGCTGGGCTTGTTAACCCAAGCTACAACCCTGTGGGTGCCTCTGTATGGGAATCATCTGTTCAAACCCTGCTGCCAACCAAAACCCATTCCCATTTCCTCACACCCTCTCCCTGTCTCCCTTCCATCCCGCTGAGCCAGCTGCACGGGGCTCGAGGAGGCAGCTGCCCCCAGACTGCTCTCTGCACAGGGTTGGAGAGCTTCTTCTAGTGCCCCAGGCTCTATGGGGCTGGACATCCATCTCTCCTGCCCGTTTCCCAGCCTTCCCTCCCCTCCTCTGTCTTCTCCAGAGCCCACAAGGCTTCCCAGGAAATGCTGGAAGGGATTTTCTGCCTCTCTCTGCTGGGGTTTCCGGGAGCCAGAGCAACCTCCTCCATATCTCCAGATCTAAATCACCAGAGACGTGCCGCAGCCAGTAGCCACCCCAGCTCTACCCCCATCTCTCTGGAGTGAAGTCAACCTTCCCTCAGAGCTAAACAGGAGGCTCTGCTTCCCACCTCTTTGGCAAGCCCGTTGCTCGCCCACAGGCTAATATCAGCCTCCGTTCTCCTGGCCCCTTCAGTCTCTCCTTCCCCTCTCAGCCACAGGTGCTGGGAAGGAGCAGACACTGATCTCTTGGGGCTTTCTCCTACCAGGACCCTGCCTGTGACCTCTCCCTAGAGACCCACAGAGGAGCAAGGGTGAAAAACTTGAAGACAAATTGAAGGGTCTCAGCTGCCCACCTGAGCTGATTTGTATGCAGGCACCCCAGGAATGGGATTAGCTGTGGGGTCAGAGCTCTTATCCAAGTACTCTTAGTTTGATCCTGAGTTGCCTCAAAAGACATAGGGGGATTTCTTGTAGATTTTTTAAGGGATCAGAAGTAACCTGGCAATAAAAATTTTTCTCCCTTGCAGGACCCAGAATTAAGCTATGTGCTGCTTTGGAAGTGGTGAAATGATGATCACACACAAGCGATCATTTGCAAAAAAAAAAAAAAAAAAAAATTCAAAACCTCCCACTGGCTTTTCTCATTTCCAGTTTTGCTCATGTTGCTCATTTCCAGTGCCCCCCATTTCTCCTGACCCTGGTGAAGACAAGAGTCATTCCAGCACAGGGAAGCATTGATTGACTGAGTTCTTCATCCTTTTATTTACTTTCTTATCCACCCACAAGTGGCCAGGCTTCGATTCTCTGAAGAATCAGCCCTTTGGCGTTCTTGGAGACTCATCTACAGCGATAATCAGCACAGATGCCCTCAGCAGGGTTGAACCGTTTGCAGGAGGCAGTGCTGATTTCTTGGTGGGAATCCAATGAATGATCTCATCCTAGAAAGGAAGCCAGAAATCACCATCTCCACTGGGCAAATCATGGTGTTCGCTGTCGACTGCACAGACAACCCCATGCTCTCTGCAGATGGTCTGTGGTGCCCCTCCACCCGTCAGTCCTACCAACACCTCCACCTCCACATTCTTCAGCTTTGATTTCTTGGCGGGAGTAGTCAGGATTGCTGTCACCACCGTGACAGAGCCACTGTACCACCAAATGTCAACTGGACATCAGGCAAGCTGGCCAAAGAGTAGAAGAAAACCAGTTCAGTGTTGGAGTAGCAAAACAAACCTCAAAGAGTGCAGCACAAGCAAACGGTCTGACTGACAAGGACTGGGTTGGTATGTGTGATTTGGTAGATACTGCTGGGCTACAGGCAGATTATGCATCTCAGCAGCAGTCCCATCCCTGTGCTGTCCCTTCTCCATTTCCCTGCCCTCATGGTGGCGGGACAGCCTGGCCATCACCCACAGAGCCGGGTGCTGTTCTGCACCCCAGGTATTGTCCCAGTTACCCCTTCTTTCCTTAGCTGTGGGACTATCAATAAGACTTTCCTGTTGCCCGCTCAGGTGGTAGCACATCATTGGGAGCATGCTGAGGTACCGTGTCTCTTGTGAAGCCAACTATCCTCACGATGTCCCTTCTCAGCCCTTTGGAAGGAGGACAGCAATGCGATGGCTGATCTTCCTTGCATACCATACACTCTTTTATTTTCTCACCTGAGTCCCATCCTGCCCCCAAGACCATGCCTGTTTGCCTCCCAGCTGTGTTTTCCGAAGAGGAGATTTAACTCCTGTTGATGAAACTTAGGAGCCATCCAGGTCTTACAATGGTCACTGAGCCTCCATCATACTGCAGACACAGCTCTACTTTAGACCCAGCCCACAACCTTTTGCTTGCTGACACAGCCTGTTGAACTCCTGGAAGCAAGGGTCAGGGTCACAGGGAGGGTAGGGAAGAGGTGTGTTTCGTGCATGTCCACAGACACCCATTGCGATGCTGTCACTGGTTGGGAAGAGATTGCTCAGACTGGTTGGGAGGAGATTGCTCCTCAAGGTTCCTCCCCAATCAACCACCTGGGTGCACCCTGCAGCAGGGATGCTCTGTGGTGGAGTGGAGCCTTCCTCGCCCTGGCCCACCTGCCTCTCACACTTGTTCATCCTCCTAGAGAGATGTCATCTTTGTTCTCTGAATCTTTGTGACCTCTTTTTTCCCCCTCCTCTCTGTGTCTCCATCTTGTCCTCCAGACCTCTAGCTCTTCCTTCCAGACTCAGTCCCATGTTCTCTGTTTTTCTTCTCTGTTCCAGTGCCTCTTGCCACAGCCACCCATTTCATACATCTCATCTAATTATTTTTGCTCCATTTCTCTGCCACTCACAGGCATATTCCTCACCAGCTCCATTTCCCTTTCCAGTTCCACCCCAAAAGCCACCTCCACTCCTCTTCCATCTGCTCCCAGCTCCACTCTCTGCCCACTTCCACCCACAGCTTCCGACAACACTGCCTACCTCACAGGTGGCTTTCCAGGCCTATGTTCACCCCTCCCATCTTCAGGCTCTCCAGGAAGGTGTGGAGCCACCAGAAAAGGTCTATCCCTTTGGAGAAAGATCAGCCTGCCCAAGATCCCCTTCCATGACTGTAAGAGCCAGCCGGAGGGGCGAGGTACTTGAGATTGGTGCCTCCCTTCAGTTGGAGGAATTGGGGTCCACAGGCAACAGCTTTTTGTCTCCTGGGTCAGAAGGCCCTGTGGGACCTCCTACTCTCCCTGCCTATCAACTGCTCTTTCTGGAGAGACCAAGGTATCCTCTGCCGAACGCAGTGCAGGACCTTCTCTTTGTTTCTATTCCAAACCTTCGCAATACCTTTGTTCACTGCAGATTTCAAATTGCTGAAAGATTTATAAGACCACAGTAAATCACAAGATGTAACACCCAAACGGGGCTTTAATTATCATCACAAGGGTATTAAATGTACATCCAAAAAGAGAGGGGGACTGCTCATCTCTCCGTGGGTATAATTCCCTGTTGATGTGTTTGGGTACATCTCTTCCCCCCACCCCACATATTTGTATACCAGTGCATGAATTCATCTTTGAAGGCTTTACAAGAATGTGTAATCTCCCTCTTTTATGTGCTTCCATATCTTTTCTGATCTCGATTAGCAGGAGTACTCCCCCTTAGTCATGTTCATGCTATGCCATGAAAGGCATCTATGCTCATACACGGAGAAGAGCACAAACTGGTGTTTACTAACTCAAGATGTATTTCCACATAAATACATTCTGCATAAACTTCTGCTTTAGCACCTTACAAAGATGTTTTGACATATGCGCGTGCTCATGTATTTATTCTGTGTACCTAAACACACTCATTCTGTACATGCACGACTTTTTGTCGTTGCTTTCTCTAACGTTGGTGTCATACGCTTGCATCAGTACTGCTCCCCTGCCCACTGACAGCAGATGTCTAAGCCTCTGCGTGCTGGCTGCCTAGCAGAAGAGAAAGCAGTGATGTGAAGTCCTGGTGTGTTTTCCAGGTCACTTGTTTTATTTACACCGCCTACCCTAGGTTAACACAAGATGCCCAACCAGCTTTGAAGGCAATCCCTTGATCCTGAAACCACCCAAACACCTATGTTCTTTCCCTTGGAATTAACTCAGAATTGGCCCTCCTCAACGGCCCTGGCAGAGAGCAGACTTCTCCCACCTTCAGCTGACTGTCTCCTGAGCCTCACACAGGTCCACATGTCTCCCCAAGAATAAAAGCTTCCTCGCACACTCAGAAAGGTCGACTCTTCTGTGTAACCACCTGCTGTCGCTTTGCCTTTACACTCTGTTTATGCAGTCCATACACACATAACTCCACAGCAGAAAATCTCTTTGGCCAGGTACATCCACGTTAAGCATTTACAAGGTATTTGTCCATCTGGTGCTCACGTGCCCGCTAAAAACCCATGCTCTAATTGCCTTGCGAATGCTGCTCCGTTCCCGTATATGCAAGAGCAAGCTGTGTCCATGCTGTTTGTGTTTCTGTGTTTCCTACAGCCTTTCCATCCTCTGGTAAATTTGGACAGAAATACTTTGGAAATTATAAACCACAAGGTAATATAGAGGGCCCTTTCAGTGCTGCTAGCAGTCAGATAAGAGGCTTTCTTTTCCCTGTCCTTAATGATCTCAGGCATTTAGAGGAAGGAGATAAATCAGAGATATCAGAGCTCGTGAGGATCCCCGTATTCTCCTGTTCTCCCAGCAAATAAAGAGCAGAAGAATTTAAAATCCTGTAGCTGAGAAGCAAATGTCCCCCCCGTGCGCTGGGGGGCTGATGTCCATGTACACACGCTATGCTGCATCTGCCAGACCACATTCAGCCGGGGCTTCAGAGCTGAGCCTGGCCGTCCGGCTGCTGCAGAAAGCCTCCTGGCCTGCCCTGCTCTCTACTAGCACTGCAAGCTTTGGCTCAATGCATATATTTTTGGCAACTAGGGCCAGCAGCCGTGGCCCAAGGCACCTGCCCTGACGGGTGTCCTGTTTCCCAGGATTTACAACCAGATCCACAGCACACGCCCAGCACAGTCACCAAGCACCTGGTTTACCCCTGAAACCACTTCTGCACCCCTGGAGGGGAGCGTACCCCAGCAGGTAGCTTCCATCCACATTAAGCCCCTTGGACTTAGTGGTTTAAAACAACCCTGAATCAGGGCCCTCAGGGATACAGGCAAAATAAGTGGTGGGCTGACGGCTCTTCCCCTCACCTGAGGGTTTAGTCACAGTCAGCAATGCCCCACAGGTCCCAGCTTTCCTCGGTCCCAGGAGCTGCAAAGGCTGATCTGCCCTGGGACGGGCTCCTGAGGGCACAGAGAAAACCTTACAAAGCCAGGGTGCTCGGCTCTCCCTCTTCCAGCGCTGGGGACCCCTGGGCTTGCCCGTACGCCAGCCCAGGGAGCTTGCGCAGGTGCCCGCAGAGACACGGAGTCCACCTCCGCTGCACTTCCATGTACCGCTCTGCTGCCCTTTCTGCCACAGAGGTGCATTCACTCCTAATCCCTTTATAATTTCTTCCATTAACACAGAGTTCTGCTTTTGCAGAGGGAAATCCTTTCTGAGTGCCTAACAAAGCTATGCCTCATACTTTTCTATTCATTTGGGAATCCTGCGTGTTGCTGAAACTGGTACTGTGATGAGCTGTGCTAAGGACTCCAGGGAGCGCACGGTAGTGTCTAAAGTAGAATTTCCTCTATAACCAGCTCAGGGAGTATTAAGAGGACAATAATAGCAACCTGGGCCTGTTTAAGGATCAGCCAGTGCTGATCTACATCTGAACACCTCAGTTGCCAGACTACCCAGCAGCAGTGAGCAGCAGAGCCAAAGCGCATCGACACGATGGGGTGTGTTCCCTGCTGCAGCCAGTCTGGGCTCCTTGCACCCTGGGGCTGTAAGCGTGAGGTTCTCCAGACTTAAAACTGGATGAAAAACTTGGCCCCAAGCTTATCTGACAGCAGTCCTTTGCCCGCTGATGGGACAGCCACAGCTCCTGTGCCCTTGCACAGCTCCAGCCTCTGCTAAATGAGGGGACAAGGGGTGGCTGATGGACAGAGGACAGGCATCTCCACCAGCATTGTGTCACATAGCCAGGCACACCCTTCCCTTCTGTCTGTGACAGCAGTGCAAAAGAGACAGGGTGCAGGGTCTGTCCCCTCTGCATACAACAGGACACGAGATTAAGGAGCGCCGCGTGCCCTGCGTCGTGCTCCTACAGCATTGCTCAAGCGGGACTCTCAGCTGAGCAGAGCCACAGCCGAGGCACTGGGACACCTGAAGAGTTACCCCTCCCTGGTTGTGCAACATCTGTGTGATTTGTATAACAGCAAACTATTGCCCAACAATCATATTTAGGCTACTCACGGTCATCCTATGCACACATACACCAAACCATGTCAGTATTGGCCAATACGTATTAGAAGATCTCAACCATCCATCTGCCTGCCTACATGGCTCCAAAACTTGTGCTGAAGCTAACCAGAAGGCTGGGTTTCCCATGGCCAGTCAAGGAACTGGTTATTTCTCAACTCCCGCTCTCCTGGTGCTTGGAAATCATCTTTTCAAGTATTTTACCCCTCTGATTTAATACCCAGGATGGTCAAGCTGTTTCCCTGCAGCACAGATAGATACACGTCCAATAAAGATGTCATTTACCTCCTTACCAAAGACAAGTTCAGACACTGGTGTCGAGGACTAACCTTATGCTCTGAGGATGCACGTGACCATAGCAGAGTACCAGATTTATCATGACACCAAACGCCAGATTTTGTCCTCCTTTCCTTTCCACATCAGCATGCCCCCAGAATTACTTCTTTTCCATTAAAAGAAACTACTAATAGCAAGAAAAGGCAACTGAAAGGAGATGCTCCCCAGGTACGAGGGAAAGCCCCTCAGAAGGCAGAATGACCCCAGTGGTCAGCTCAGCCACCTGAAGCACAGGCGCCCCCTCCAGAGCCCTGGTGTATAAGCTCTTAGGTTAATTCCCTGTTAAAATCCATCTAATACCTGATGACCTCTCCGAAATCTCAGTGGCAAATCTCCACCCTCAGCCCAGCTGGGGCAGTGATGGTGCACAACGTTCATTTTTCAGTGCAGCACTGGGCCCCATGGAGCTAGACCCCCCCCTTTATACAACCATGGAAAGAAAAGACCCACCAGAGTCTGAAGGAGGTGGGGATGCTGAATGAGAAGGTAATTTATGCCAACATACCAGCTCAGGCTGTAAACCTCAGCCCAGGGTGCTCTGAAGCCCATGTAAATGGTCCCTTTGCTGCTTCAGTGCCCTCTGAAGAGCCCGTTTGCTGGCACCCGTCCGGATGCAAGTCAGCCATGCACAAACCCTCACAATAATGCACAGAGCGGGGCGATGCAGGCTCTACAGCAGTGCTTTCCTCAGGCAAGTCGTTAGATGTCCAGGAAATAAAACCCAGTAAGAGCTTCGCTCTGGGTGGCACCCACAGGAGATAATTGCTGCTGGATAATTGCCTGGGGCTAAGGAGAAGTTCCTACATCAGCACAGCGGAGCTGCTCCCCAGGTACCCCCGGCTCCTTTACATCCACATGTTCTCCTTCCAAACTGCCCCAGGGGAAATTCGGACACATCATGCAATTGTTACAAGAGCGTCCAGCGGCCTCAAACACGGTCAGGTGAGATGGGTTAAATTGCAGTGCCCATCGCCTGAAGGAGCCCCGTAGAATCCTGCTCCCTCACCTGGTGGGTCCTGCCTTCTCCCACTTCCCCAGACGAGTTCTGGTTTGTCCTGAGGTTTGCTTGCTCGCCTTGTTTATATGAGCGATAATTTTGGATGTGGTAACGGCAGAACTGTAGCAACACGCCTCTCTCCTGGCCCCCATCCTCTGTCGGCAGCGCAGGGCACAAAGGTGCACGTTGCCACAGCCCAGCCATTTCAGGTCTTGGGAAGGACCAAGGTCCTCACAACTCACCTCCCAGCATCCTGCTCACATCCTCTCTTAATCCCAGGTCCTGTCAGCAGACTGCAGACCCCATCCTGGCCAGCACTGCAGTGTGCCCATGGAAAGCCTACCCGCAGACTGCCGTGCTCCCATCACCCTCGCTGCAGTAGCAGGAGCTGAACCAGCTCAAGGGCATTTCAGGGTTTTACCTGATTTATTCCATGTGTCTTCTATGGGCTTGTCCCACACAGGTCTAATAAATCATGAACAAGATCCTCTCAGGATAATATTAATGACCGTGTTTATAGTCAGCAGTTTGCAGGAAATTCCCAACCCACCCCTACCAGCGTCAGGTTTATCATTTAACTTTCAGGGGCTGTGATTTTATTGGGACACTTGATTCCTGTGCCAGAAATAGATGAGCTGAAGGTCTCTTGCCTTGCCCCAGAGATGTGTATCTGAGATTCATCCCGTGTAGTTGCTGATCGTGTGAATTACCATAGCACCTCGCAGCCCTCGTCCTGGGACACCTCGGCCCCAGCTGCATGCACGTGCATGCGTCTGCCACTGGTAACAGCATGAAGAAGGTGCCTGAAGGACGGTGACACCACCAGGGGGGAGGTTGGGAGCCCTCTTCCCAAGCCCAGGAGGCAACAGCCCGCTGCTTGGTACCAGTTAAGGGATGCTTGGCCAGGTGGGATAAGCCGTGATGCATCTTGAAAATGAAGGCAATGAGCTGAGTCTGATGTGACACAGGGTGGGGACACAGAGGGGAGTGCATCAACACTGTCCTGTTTCCAGATCAGACACAGCCTTGCTGTTGTCCAGAGCTCTCCTTGGGCAGACTGAAGCCAACAGCGAGGTCCAGCAATCCCAGCTGATGTTTCCACTGGAAAACTCAAGTCAGACCCACAGTCAAGCATGGAGCCTAGGAGACACCTCAGACACAGCTCTGCGTGGGGCCACCCACGGGTGGGCTGACTGCGGTCCCCAACACCTGGGCCCGTGCCTTGCTCCTGCCCTTTCTCCGAGTGCTCCCAGGCTGCACCCGTGGCTTCCCGGAGCAGGAGGCTGCTCAGTGACTGGCCATAAGGCTGCTCTGACCTCATCGGGACACATTTTGGAAAATCCCATCTAAACAAATGCTCACCAGACTCATCCATCACGTCAGCTTTTCGGGGACCCCAAAGCAGCTCCTTACCCTCAGCTCCCAGCTCCCTTCTGCCAGGACTTGGTAGTGCAAAAATGATTTTGCTCCAAGTGAGTAATGCTCGCCATGCTACAGAGCGCACCAAAACAGACAGGTCAAAGAGGAAGACTCACCAAGTGGCTTTCTTTTAAAACTGATGTCATTGCCACAACTTATATTTATTCTGGTAGTTGTTAAATTAGATGCCCTTAACTGCTCTGGGCCAGTGTACAGCAAATGCAGACCACAGCAAATGTAATAACACAGCAGAAAGGACACAATGAAAGCTCTCTCCCTCCACTCAGAATGCCACCCACTGCCCGTTGGAGACGACGGCTGAGCAGGCAGGATGGCTCCATACCAGCTCCTCTGCTTGGAAAATCCCCAGCCTCTAGCTCCAGAGAGTGGCTGTGGGAATCGGCAGAGAGATCAGCCCAGCATCAGCTCAACGCATGACAAAGCGGACATCCTCTCCACGGTGGCCATGTCCCAGCTTGCCTGAAGCATCAGCAGAGAACAAGCCACCGGGCCGGAGACAAGCTGCAGCCCATGCAGTTGGAGCAGGGCAAGCACCGGCTGCTCTCTGCTCCGGGAAAACAGATGTCGGAATGGCCTGCAAGCCTATACAAGAGCAACCAAATGCTACATCTCCACTTGACTCTTCTTCCTCTGCAACCCAAAACCCGAACGTTGTGTCACAAAGTGGCCCCGGTCCCAAGTGCAGGAGGAAGGTTTCGCTGCCAGTGAATTCCCAGCCGCGCTCCCCTTCTCCTCTCCTCCCGTTCCCCTTCCTCCTCGCAGCAGGCAGGGCTGGGTAAGCCACTCCTGGGTGATTCACTCCCCACCAGGCAGAAATGCTTTCTTGGATACACACAGCTGGGCACAGGGAAGAGGTGCAAGTCCTCTGATCCGAGCTGAATCACTGCGCCCCAAATGAGCTCCTGCATGCAGGGACACGGCTCCCACAGAGGTCGCAGCAAGGTGAGTATTGCAACAGTACAACGCACGACTCACCGGCAGAGAGAAATGCAATTTGGGGTCGGAATCGGGAACGCGAGGAGGAGAGCAACCAGCCAGGGCACAAACCGGGGGTGCAAGTCACGGAAACACCCAGGTCTGTCTCAGGGCGAAGCGGAGATCGACGTTGTGCAGAGCGGTGAGAAAGCGTGGGGAATGGCACCGGGTGAGCAAGCCTGCCCTGGGAGCGACGGGCACCTCGTTACGCTGACGAGGCTGGTGCATCCCAGCCCCAGCTGAGGTCAGGTGGAAAAGATCCTCATCCAGCCACAGTGCTGGGAGCTTTTTCTTCTCTTTCAGGACAGGATCTACCCACAGAAGCCCCCACGTGAACAGGATGGTTCACCTAAGGTTTGGGCTGGATGATGCCAGGGTGCAGCTTGCTGAACTCTGCAGTGGAGGCAGGCCCTGGCAGAGATGCACCCGCGCCAGACAGCGGCACTGGCTGGGCTCTGGGCAAACCAGCCATGGCACGTTTTTCCTCTCCTCCCCTTCACAGCCCCTGGGGTGGCTAGGGCAAAACCTGCACCCGTGCCCCAGCAGTGAGCCAATGTCCCCAGCACCCGGATGCCTCCATGGGCACTGCTCTGGGTAATTCCAGTTGCATGCCCTGCACCTACCCTACAGGGTAACAGACTTTTTCCCACACCCGTGTTTCCTTGCTTGTCCCTGAAGGCAAGGCAGCCTTAATCAGCATTTCCATTTTGTGTTGCAACAAGACACAAGCTCCCTGAAGTCAGCTACCCCAACAGCTTTGCCAGGGGCAGCAGGAAAAACAAGCGGAGGTTCCTGGTAAAGTAACAAGGCTTTCCTAATCCCTGCTAGGAAATGCATGTCCCTAGTCTGGGGCACAGCCTGGTCCCTACTTCCAGCTGGCTGCAGCTGAGGAGAAGGTGTCGGCTGGGAGCATCAATGCTGAGATGACAACAGTCATGATGGAAAACTGGCAGGGCATCCTCCCGCACCCCTCCAAGCCAGTTGGATTTCTTCCCGGGAACTGCAGAGGAAGGGAAACAGGGTGCCCATCAATCATTCACACCCAGGCTAGCAGCAGGGGCTGCCCCGTCTCCCTCCAGCGACCGCGGTCCTGGGGAGGTTTCAGGTTAATTAGGCTGGATGGTTAGCTCAAGCAGCAGCGCCTCTGGTTCATGGGGCTCTTGGACTTCTTCTCCCAGGGGGCAGAGCCCACAACATTCACAGAGCAGCTGAGCAGAAGTGTCCCCAGACCGGTGGGAGTGCTCATGTGTATGACAACAGCATGTCAGAGCAGGGGTACGGAGCCAGAGCCCTGTTGTGCAAGATGCTGTACAAAATGGAGAACAACAACAACAACAACAAAATAACATCTATCTGTATAAATAAACCGGGCGCATCTCCACTGGGAATTTCTAAAAAACATCATCACCCTTTGGGATGCAAAGCAGCAAGGCCTGGAGAGCAGCTAAGCATCATTATTAAATAAATTAATTAGCTCAGCAGAGCCCGCCAGGTACTGAACACTTTCCACTTCCAAGCAGGTAAATGAGTCCGTGGGAACAGAGGCTGCTCCACGCTTGCTTGGCAGCGCAGGATGCATTTTAATGGCAATGCAATTTCTGCAGCTCTGCCCCTGGAAGCGGCACACCGGAGTGCTGTGTGTTCCCCCAGGAGGGGCCAAAAAGCCCCCCCCCCCCGATACCAGGGGCCACAGCCACCTCTCTGTGGGTCCTGATGCAGAAGGGGGTTGGTGGCAAAGCGAGGTTTGTCCTCAGCGCAGCCCAGAGCTTTAACTGCCCCCCGCGGGGGGAACCGCGAGCAGGGCTGGGGGGAGAGGTGCGCGCAGGGCTGGGGGCAGAGG